>CAUYRH010178329.1:0-19960 GCA_963574655.1 Perodicticus potto
TTAGAGTTAATAAAGCAGGTGATTTCTCCAGTTATGACAAGCATACGCCACCAAAAAACCTCCCGAGTTTCCTAATAACAATGACCAGGCTTGAAGGCTAACCGGAAAGTACATGTTCTTTTGATAAGACTCAGATTGTCAAACAGGAAGAATCTTGGTATTTAACGCTTGGGCGAGACAGTGTGTAATGGTTACAGGATTCCAGGATTGCATTTTACAATATAAAGTTGCAGCGGCTCTCTGTGACATTATGAGCATCTCAGATTTTGTCAGTCTATACTTTAATGACTTAGAGGGGAGTGGAATATAATTCGCTGCCCTGTTGATCTAACCCTGTAGCACTTTCTTTTTGTTTTCTCAAAGGTAGGAGTTAACAACCAGGGCAGGAAAAGGCAGAAAGTAAATTTTATAAAAACCTTAAAGCCAAATCACTGTACTTAGTATTCGCTAAGTCCCACGCTGTGGATGTAATTTCTCTTCATCTCCGTGAGTCATCACACAGTTTTCTAGGCATCACAACTCATTCATTTCCCATCTTGTGCAATGATTTAATTTTCCTGCCTAGTACTTAAGAACTGTAGCCAAAAAAGGTCTGGGAGCTGTCCTACTGAATTATAGAAAATTAGAATCTAGTTTGAGGAGAATAACTTCACATGTGCATTACAATGAAGAAAATGTAATTTTTTCTCAGTTTTGCAAAGGCCCAAATAAATAATTTTCCTTATTTCTTTTCTTTTTTTTTTTTTTTTGGTAGAGACAAGAGTCTCACTTTATTGTCCTCAGTAGGGTGCCGTGGCGTCAAAGCTCACAGCAACCTTCAACTCCTGGGCTTAGGCGATTCTCTTGCCTCAGCCTCCTGAGTAGCTGGGACCACAGGCGCCCGCCACAAGGCCCAGCTATTTTTTCGTTGCAGTTAGGCCGGGGCTGGGTTTGAACCCTCCACTCTAGGTGTATGAGGCCGGCGCCTTACTGACTGAGCCACAGGCACCGCCCAGTTTTCCTTATTTCTTATACATAACAAGAAAAATGATACAGTGATATCTTCTTGCTATTAAAATCAGGCATTTGGGAAGTGGAGAAAGAATTTGAAGATTGTCTTCTCATTGAATGAAAGTGAATTCTATGGATATATTAGTTACTGAAGTTGCAAACAGCTCTTTTTCTTAGAAAATCTTACTAAAGTTGCCAGAGGTTTCTCCTTCTTGGATCCTGGGTAATAGCCGTACATGTACAAATTCCTGTTAGCACAGATTCAACAACAAACCTAACCTTAGACAAAGGTTGATTATAACAGGTGACCTTCAACTTAAACACTATTATTTACTCATTGACAATCCCTCCCCTTGTGTACACCCTTCCCTGTATGAAAAGGTTAGGTTCAACATCTCAACCACATAATCCCCCTCTTCATGCTCTTTCATTTGATAGGAAGGTTTCCCTGAGTGGTATAACTGGCCAGGGCTGACAAAAGGTCTAGAAAGGACTGGGATGGGAGAACACTTCCTAATACTCCCCTGGCTACTCCCTTTCCTTGATTTCTTTCTTATCCTTTACCCCTTTTTCTATATAACATGTGCTGGTTGATCAACCTTCACTATGATTTCTTTGGGACACAGCACAACATTTAATAAATACATAAAATAGAGAACAGTAATATCTGGGAAGGTACCTAAATCTCAAATCTAAGGCTTGACTAGAAAGGAAATCCAAATACAGGTAATCTCTTCATCCACAGTAGTTATGTTCTACACACGTAAGTTGTTGACAACATTGAATTAGTGAATATGGAGCCATTTGCTCCTAGAAGAAATACAGGGATAGGTTCCTCTGGGCCTCTGGCCACATTTTCATCCACTGATCAACACATAACCTCGCTTATGTGGGTCTGTGTTTAAGGACAACATAGTGTTGATTAATTAACACTGAATTTACGGCCAATACCAACATAACTCATGCCTGAACAAAGCTTCTCTAACACTTCTGTCTTCTCCATAAGGCACACCACAGTCTTGCACTCAGGAACACAGCACTGCCCCTGGGGGCTGTTTTAAACAAAGATTACCAACAAACAAGACTACCAACAAAAAGCACAAAAAGGTAAAAAGAATGGCACTACATGGACCACAAAAAGAACACTTTTTTATGTAGAGCTAAAATAAGAAGGCAGACCATTGCCACGTTCCATCTCAGCTTGGAAGAGGCACAGAGCGGTGACTCACGTTGCCACTGTGCATGCCCACGGATGACTGTGAAGCGGCTTTGAGTACTGACTTTGAGGTTGTAAAGAAATTCAGCAAGTAGCTGAATTTACAGATATGGAATCCATGAATAATGAAGGTCAACTGCATAGGTTCTACCTCTGACCCCAGAGCAGACCGTGCTTCATTTATCCCTTTTTCTCTTCTAGTGTCCTTTCCTTCCAATCGCCTCAATTAAAGCAATCATTCACGCTACACAAGGAGACACATTTTCATGCCAGATGGCCACTGCAATCGCAGTGCAACTGTGTATTATTTACGTGTTTTTGTTTTTTATTTGAAGCAAATGGGAGTTAGAAGCTTTGATTTTCAAACACTAAGAACTGTAATATTGGTGGAAAATATAAAATGACGAGTTCACCAAATTTCCTCCATTTCCCTGTTTTAGAAAATAGGCAAAGTGCAGAGTCTGAGGCATCATTTGAACAGACACAAGAGTTAATTTTTATAATTCAGGTAAAACTACCCTTAAGGCATTAGAACTTGTTCTGGCTCAAAAAAAGGTATATTCAGAATTTGATAGAAGAATGATAAACAATTACTAATTACTCCAGTAAAGAAGAGATGTTGAGAATGGAGAAGCATGAATCCCATGCACTCAAGTTTGATATGAGGACAATTAATGACAATTATTGACACGGTGGGGGTGAGGGAAGGGGAGAGCAGAGAGAGAAAGAATGAGGGAGGGGTGGGGAAATGAAGAGCAGAGAGAGGGAAGGAGCGAGGGGGGTGGGGTCTTGGGGACTTGGTGTGTGCCACACATTTTGGGGGCAAAACTCGATTGTAAGAGGGACTTTACCCAACAAATGCAACCAGTGTAACAAGGTTTCTTGTACCCTCAATGAATCCCCCCCCCAAAAAGATGTTGAACTGAGCATGTAAACAATGAGGCTTCTGTTCTTTGAAGCACTTTTGTCCCGAGCTGTATTTCAGAAGCTTTCTAACACTGCAGGGAAAATTGGAAGAGGTTCAAAACTAGTTTTTAAAAGTTACCTTCTCTAAATTGTGAAGGAAAATCTTGACACTATGTACTCAACAAGGAGATATAATAAATAGGAAAAAAAAACAGGTGGGAAAATTTAGACTTGTTAAAAACAGTTTTCAGGGCTCGGCGCCCGTAGCATAGTGGTTATGGCACTGACCACATCCACTGAGGCTGGTGGGTTCGAACCCAGCCCAGGCCACTTAAACAACAATGATGACAACCTCAGCAAAAAATAGGCGGGCATTGTAGCAGGCGCCTGTAGTTCCAGTTACTTGGGAGGCTGAGGCAAGAGAATCGCTTAAGCCCAAGAGTTTGAGGTTGCTGTGAGCTGTGACACCATGGCACTCTACCCAGGGCGACACAGTGACATTGTCTCAAAAAAAACCAAAACCCAAAACAAAAAACAGTTTTCAGAATAGTGCTTGGATTGTCAAAACTTAAGTCAAAATATATGTTATTCATTTTAGTAGTGTCCCATGGAGTAGAATCTGAGTAAAGCAGGATGGCCTTGCATTCAGGTCTAGGACAACATTAAAGTAAGATTCTGGTGGGGTAAGCATTTACATTTGGGCCTGCCCCCAGGAAAGTATTTTCATTCATTCATTCACCTACTGTGTCCCCGGCAAGAGCAGTGTGGAAGCGCCTGGGGGCCCCTCTGCTGGTGGACGGTACACTGACCCCACTGCCACTGCTGCTTCCATCTGAGACAGACACCCAGCACCTGTCTCTGGAAGACGTGTCAGAGGGAGCAGAGTCAGGTGCTCTGGAGTGTGAGCTCGTGAAGAGGGTCGCACATATCTAGTAACAGCAAACAGCTCGGCTCGGTGAGTCTAAGCAGCCCCGTGGAGTAGCTTATCGTTCGTGGTTTATGGACTCAGGGTGTTGTCTGAGGCTTGAGATAGTTGTTTTCCTGCCTAGTGTTTCTTACCAAAAATGAACTCCATAACCCCATCACTGCTATCTTAGAGACTGAAAACAAGCCTTCTTGAGTATTTTGAGCTATTTAATCACATTGTGGGTTAAAAAAAAACATGGCATCACAATTCCACCAGTCCCCATGTGGTTTAAGTAGCATAAAAACACTGAAATCCTCAACAGGGCCACTGCCGCATTCACTGATTAGACGTTCACCTTTTAGGGAATCTATTAGTTCTTCTAGCTCAGGAGTCAGCAAAGGGCCAGAGAGTAAATTTTTTATTTAGGTTTTTGCAGACCATACAGTCTCTGTCACAACTACTCAACTTTGCCACTGTAGGAGAAACATCAAACAAGCATGGCTATGTTTAAATGAAACCTAAATTTTAGATGTAAAAGTCTGAATTTGTTATAATTTGTGAGTCCTTGTTTTAGTTTTGCAAAAAAAATTTAAGGATTCAAAAACTATTCTCTTAATTTGAAATAACAGACATAGTCCCGGCCCTACAGGAGTTTACCGTCTTAAGCAATGAACATTCATTCATACAGACATACTAATAGAATACAGAGAAATAACTACCACACATGGTAAGATAATGGTTTAGAATAAGTCATTTACATTTGATGTGTAATGCCTCTGCAAGTTTTATTGATGACTGTACTTTGCACATTACCAATACCATCATATGACACAATGTATGTGGAAATATTTTATAATCCATAGGAAGGCGTCATTGTTGATAATTATTTTATTATGCACAGCCCTTATCCTTGCCCCTCCCATCCTTCCTTGCTCATCATGAAGAAGTAATACGTTTGACTACCTTATTAGCATTATATAGAACACAGCCCCCTTTTTTTCATGCCTGCCCCTTCCCTCTCTATCCCTCCCTTCTTTTTATTTGCTAAGGAGACATACAATGGTCAGCGAGACAGAGAAGACACAAATGTTATCAAAGATGACAAGAGAGACATAGAGTGTGTGCTGTGGCCAGCTTGTACGGTCTCACTGCCATCTGCCCAGTTCCATATTCCGGGAAGCCATATTGAATGGGCAACAGTGGAAGTGTTTATGCCGTGGAATCGGCAAATATTAGAAATCACCCTTCCTCTGTTCTCCAGAGAGCTGGTTGTTGAACATTTACCAGCACACCTCTGGATATTGAGATAAAATAATAAAATGCCACAGGTGCTAGGGATGAGAAAGCACAGAGTAATCTGGAAATATACAGCGAGGAACTTACCATAGCTACAGGGGATAGGCAGGGGCATCCAGACGTGTCCTGGAGGAAATGAGGTTTAAGCTGAGACTTCAATACTGGGAGGTGAACCAGGCAAAGAGGAGGGAGAAGAGTTCCCGGATCCAGGGTGTCAGAGCAACTGAAGGCAGTTCCTTCAGGCTGTGGGGCAAAGTGGGAGGGAGGAGAGGAGAAGAATGAAGCCGGGGAGGTAAGAGGTTCAGCCTGACCCTGAGGACAGTGGGTGGTTACCACTGGGCTTTGTTTAGGCACTGTCAAGGTTGTAAGCGTGGGGTTCAGAGTCAGAGAGGTGGCATTTGAATTCTGGCTCTTCCAGCTCAGTGACCTCAGCTGAGCCTCCTTTTGTAAAATGGGAGTAATAAGTACTCACACCTCCCGTGTGGCTGTGAAGAAGTGGGTGAAGGGCCACACAGGCGCCCAAGCACAGACCAGCTAGCCACGGAGCGGAGGCACCTGTGCTGTAGGGAAAGGGCTGTGTCTCCCCTCTGAAAACACCTCGTCTTCTGCTAAGCTGAGTCAGTGGTTTTTGCACTTTGGATGGTGACCCATTCATGAGTGGTGAAATCAATTTAGTTAAGTCTTGAGCAGCACTTTCAAAAATGAAATAGAAGAGAATTAAATAAAACACAAGCTGGGTGCAGCTCACATCCCAGCAACCAGGGAGGCTGAGGCAGGAGGAATGCTTGAGGCCAGGAATTAAAGACCTGGGCAATATAACAAGGCCTATCGCTATGTCAAAAAAAAAAAAATCCATTGTAGGTTACCAGGATAAATTTTGTGTCTGTGTGAATGGGGTTACCATGTAAAATATATTCCTGAGGGCCACAGTTAAAAGTGTGAATCTTCCACAGGACCCTGTGGGCGAGTTCTGAGGGAAAGGAGAAGGAAGGAGGTAAGCAGGGCCAGGTCCCTGCCTCAGGAGCTAAGACTTCACTCAGAGTTAGTCCTCTGGTTTCCAAGGCTATTCAGCTTCCAATAAAAATTGATGCAGCAGGCCCGGCACTGGCTAACGCCTATAATCCTAGCATTCTGGGAGGCGGAGGCTGGTTGATGGCTTGACTCAGGAGTTCAGAGACCAGCCTGAGCAAGATCTAGGCCCCATCTCTACTATAAAATAGAAACAAAATTAGCCAGGTGTGGTGGTGGGCGCCTGTAGTCCCAGCTACTCAGGAGACTGAGGCAAGAGGAGTGCTCAAGCCCAAGAGTTGGAGGTTGCTGTGAGCTATGATGATGCCATGGCACTCTACCCAGGGTGACAGAGTGAAACTGTCTTAAAAGAAAAAAATGGATGCTGCTTGGGCCAGCTAGGACCCCAGTTTTTCTCTGCCCTCCTGAATCCAGAAAAGAGGGGTAGCCTATGGAACTGGCTGGCCCCCAAGGCCATGAGGGGAGAGAGAGCGTTTTCCAAGTAGACGTGTGAGTGTTGCGGGGAAGAGGTTCTAAGGACCTCCAGTGTCTCTGTTTTTATGAACATAGTGATTGGATCCATCTCCCGCAAGCCGCTGCCCTACCACTTGGCACGTGAAGAAACTGAGTGTGTGAAATTGACTTTTAGTTTGGTGTATTCCAGAAAGATAATTCTATATGTGAATAGATTTTAGAATAATTTATTTTCAACATATGTCAAAACATACTCAATTTGCCCTTTGGAGTTGCAAATACTGTTTGGCATTTCTTTTTCCTTTTCACTTTAAAAAACAGAAAGGAACGGCAGAGGCCTGGTCAGTGTTTGGCAGAAAAAAAAGAAGCACCCCATGCTGACTTAGTTTCCTCGTTTCCACAGGGCTCATTCCCCAGGCATATGCAATTGGCACTAGATTAGCTGCGACATTTATTGACAAAGGAATTAATCTTCACCAATGATGTTTTTTAAAGCCCATTCTTCATAGGAAGCTGTGTCAGACATAAGGGCTCTTTCACTTTCCCCCCTTTCTCCTGATAAAAGTGGTTAAAAATAACCTGTTAAACCCTTGATTCCACTGAGGAAGGTGCAGGAGCAAAAGAACAAAAGAATCTCTTGGGAGAGGGGAACAGGAGGGCCAGGGAGTATTTTTAGGGCAGTGAAAATACGCTGTATGATGCTGTGTGGAGGATACGTGCTGTTACACATTTGTCCAGAGCCTCAGATTATACAACGCTATGAACCCAGTGAGCTAGGACTCTGGGTGACGAAGGTGTGTCAGTGCGGGGTCATCCGCTGTAACAAACGGACCCTCTGGTGGGGGGTGGTGATAATGGGGAGGCTGTGTGTGTGTGGGGGGGGCAGAGTGTGTAGGCAATCTTTGTACCTTTCTTTCAATTTTGCTGTGTACCTAAAACTGCTCTGAAATATAGTCTTTAATAAAAAAAAAATTAAACAAATTAAATACATAATCACTGAAAAATAGCCAACAAAGACCAAACCCAGAAGAACATCTCTTCCCTGGTGCAGGGTATCACGTGCCCAGTTCAGGCCGTCACTGAAACTACAGCCACTATAAGACTGCCCCTCACGTGGGTTTAGGAGTGTGTGTGTGTGTGTGTGTGTGTGTGTGTGTGTGTGTGTGTCAGGAGAGACAGATGTCCTGAACATGACAGCTGCATACTTGGTTGGGGAGGACATGCCCATTAATGACCTGCAGGGACCTAATTCTTGGCTTAACTGCCTTTTCCTGTCATGCTGCTCATCAAAACCACCTTTTGGTGGATGGAAAAGCAAAATATACAGCCTCTCTCCATAGAACAACACAGAGCCGGGAATGCCCACTTCCATTCTCTGGCTGTTACTGGGAGCCTCTCCTGCCTCCACTCCAGGTGCGTCTCTTCCAGCGCTGTTGGGTAGAGACAGTGGGAATGTCCCGTTCCTTAGTCTGTTAACACAGCTGTCCCTGGTCTATGTGGGAGATTGGTTCCAGGACACCCACCAGTACAACAACATCTGCACATACTTCAGTCCCCCATTTGGCCTTCTGAACGCAGGGTATTTTTTAGACAGAGTTTCACTCAGTCACCCTGGGTAGAGTGCTGGGGCGTCATAGCTCACAGGAACCTCAAATTCCTGGGCTCAAGCGATCCTCTTTCCTCAGTCTTCTGAGTAGCTGGGACTACAGGTGCCCGCCACAACATCTGGCTAATTTTTCTATTTTTAGTAGAGATGGGAGTCTCACTTTGCTCAGGTTGGTCCCGAACTCCTGAGCTCTGGCAATCTACCTGCCTTGGCCTCCTAGAGTGCTAGGATTATAGATGAGAGCTAGCATGCCTGGCCTTGAATACAGGTTTTGAATACAGTATTTTTACTCTGTTTTTGGTTAGGAAAAAATACATGTGTAAGTGGACCTGCACAGTTCAACCCTATGTTGACTATAATTTCTACCGAGCACCCACTGTGCACACCAGATGAGGGCTTGTGCAGAAATGCACAAAGGGACAGAGAAAACTACCCCTGATAACTACCATTCGCCTTGGAGAAATAATATGTTGGCTGAAAGAATGAACTGAATAGGAGAACCAAGACCTGAAAGCAGCCTGAAGTTGCTGGCACTGGAATCTCTTTACATGGAGTTCGGTATAGTGACCCTTGGGTTAGGTGCAAGGTCCCCTGTTACACAGGTCGGCAGCAGGGAACATAATGACAGTTACAGAAAGATTCCAGTGTACAAAGAGGAAAGAGAGATGACCAGGAACTAACAAATGTGGAACTCACGAAGGTTGGTGATGAGACGTTGGAACGAATGATACAACAGAACCTGCATCATTGACCACTGCAGGGGTACAATGACCATCTCACGAAGTTGACCTGATTTCATTGACCGGACATGCAGCATAAGGTCACACCAGTGCAGTAGGCCTAGTTCCTTATGTTGACCACCTCTGTGTGTTGATCAGTTTGTCTCTGTCCCTTGAGAGGTCAACTTACAGAGTTTCCACTGCATCTACCTCCGGCAGGGTGAGCTGAGGAAAGGGACATGGTGAGAGCAGGCTCCCTGGACAGGCAGCATTTGTCCCATGTGTCTGTGAGTGTGCTTTGGTTGGCTTGCCACAATGAACAACGTGGGCTTGCCGAGAACAGGGAGGACTTTTCCCATCATGGAGAAAAATCTTTCTTGGTAATCAATAAAGCTTATGATATAAGCATAACACAATCTTTTGGATAGAATTTTAACCTTATTAAAAGTAAACCCCAATGGAAGAAACACCTTAAAAGACATTGCTAAGGAGGCAAATGCATTCAAAGCTAAATGCCAACTCCTACATGAACATATGCTAAAGAAAACAAGGTATTAGCAAGCTAATAAATGATATGAAATCTCAAATTAATCCTCCTTAATGGATTTAATTATCCCGTTAAGCTGATTTCCCATTAAAGATCGTAACACACAGATCATTTAAAACAAGAAAAATGAGGATTCCACAATCTTCATTGGTTGGTGTATCTATAAATAATATTTTTAGTGGTTCTGATGGAACAGGAAATACGGAATGTCTTTCAGGACAAAGGGATAGTGAGCCTTTGAAAGGTTGAGCTATACACTGAAAACCTACACCCCTTTATCTCTGTAGTCCTAGACTAGTGAGCTAGAACCCCAGCTGTAAAAGGAAAGTACTCCATCTCATCCCCTTCTAGCAATGCTTCATCCAAGACCTAGCCCTTGACAAGGCGGAATATCCCCCAGGAGCTCCTTGAATGAGACACGTGACATGTGGACTGGCTTCCCCTCACTTCCCTTCTGGCTGTCAAAGGAATCACACAAGTTCCAGCATAATTCAAGGGCAGATGTTGCCAGGGAGCTGGGATCAGAGAGGCTAAGGTGCTTACAGAGAATAGATAGGCTAGGATTTGGTGATCTGAAAAAGAAGAGATTGGATCTTGCAGAAATTTCTGGGACCTCAGGAAGAAACAGAAATGACCAAGAAACAAGGGAAGGTAAAGGTAACGGAGATAGCTTCTGTGATCCTGGCTTATCTTAGAAGGAGGCCCCGACTGCTTTGACAAATTTGCATATCCATGCAATGGCATACTGTGTCATGCATCCCACTCTCTGACCACCACCCCAAGCCCTTTCTGGATTACTCCCTCCAGTACCCAAACTCCAACAATTTTTTTATTTCCCTAGGACTTCCAATCCATTGATCCTCCCCCCTTTCCACTCTCCCTCAACCCCTGACCCCAGTTTACATGGCTTGCATTCACCCACAAATCCTTGTCTAGACTCTTGGCAGAACCATGCTCCAATTCTCTGCCAACTCTGCCCCTGCCCTCTTGCTGCTGAACGTGTCTGGAGGAAAGCATACATTGTGCTGAATGGTCTTGCTTTAAAATCATGACCTCAAGATTCTGTGAGACTTTCCTCCTGCTCTCAATCATTCCTCACCCGTTCATTTACACATCCTCACTCTCCTTGACAACAATTTCACATGGGTCTTTCTCCGCCCAAACCGCCAACCCTGCCTTCCCTACTACCACTCTGAGATGATGACCTTGCTTCCAACATCATAGAGAAAAGCGAAGCAAAGAACTTCCCCAGACTCTCACCACCCACTCCGCTCACCTGGCGGTGTCTCTGCATGTAGACTCTACCTCTTCACCTGCTACCACAAATGAACCACCATGTTCCTCTTTCCTCATCTGTGTACTAGATTCCGTCCCTCAGCACACCTATCTACTGTACAAGACTGAGTCCAGAAACTCTTTCTCTCTTTAACAGCATCAATCCCTCCCTCTTATTAAACTATTCTCAATAGCATACACATCTCTGGTTATTTCTTCCATCTTTAAAAGACCCTTCTTGTACTGCAGGTCTTCTGTGGCTACCACCTCATTTCTCTGCTCCCCTTGCAGTAAATCTCCTTAGAATAGATGGTTTCTTCATTTCTTTCCCCCCATTCTCTCTCTCTTTTTTAGCTTTATTGAGGCATAATTGAAGTTCCCTAAAGTGCACACAATTTGACCAGTTTGGATGTATGTATACACCATTAGACCATTACCACAATCCAAACAGTGAACTTAGCCACCACTCTTCTGTTTCCTCCTGTCACACCCATTCCAACCTGGCTTCTGCCTTCACCACCCGGATGAAACTGCAGTTGTCAAGGTCACCATGTCGCTAAATCCAAGAGACCTCATCTTACTTGACCTAATTGTTTTTTCCTTCCACTGTGGGATGCTTTCTTCACTTGGCTTCCCGGACGTTACACTTGATTACTTTTCCTTCCACCTCGCCAATGCTCTTCACTAGTTCCGTCCCTTTTCAGTATCATCTTATGCTAAAGAGCTCCAGGCTCAGTCCATCATCCTCCTTTCCTCTGAGTCTACACTTACACCCTTTATGGTCCTTAACCAGTAACATGCTTAATCCCAAGTTAATATCTCTATCCCAGGCCTCTTTCCTCTACTCCGTACTTGTATATCCAATCGCCTATTGAACATCTCCATGTAGCTGAGTAGAGATTTCTCCAATTTAACATGTCAAAAGTTAAACTCCTGAATTTACCACTCCCAACAAAAACCGTTCCGCCAGCAGTCATCTGCATCTCAGTTGATGGCATCTTCATCCTTCCAAGAGCTCAGGCCACCCCCAATTTAGTTATTCTTGATTCTTTTCTTCTCTTGCATGGCAACCAAATCCATCAGAAAATCTAGCTGGCTCTACTTTCAAACCATATCCAGAATCTCACCCCTTTCACTACTTCCACTGCTTCCAGCCTGGTCTAAGCCACTTCCGTCTCCTGGGTGGATCACTCTTCGGGCTCCTACTCTTCTTTCCCGTCTTTCTCTTACAATCTATTCTTCACATAGCAGCCATGTTGACTCTTTTAAAAAAGAAGTCAAGTCTCATCATCTTTTTGCTCAAAACCCTCCAATGGCTCCCCTTGGAATAAGAACCATGGTCCTTACAATGGCTTAAAGGGCCCAACATGTTCTAGCCCTTTCCCCATTCTCTCTCTGACTCCATCTCTGACTCACTTGCTCCACTCCACCCACACTGGCTTCCTTGTTGTACCTCAGACATGCCTTTGCCCTGGCTGTTTCTTCTGCTCCAAATGCCTTCTCTCTGTGGAAAGACAGTTCCTTAACAAGTTAAATATAGTGTTACCACATGACTTAGCAATTCCATTCCTAGGTATATACTCAAGAGAAGTGACAGTGTGTGTTTCCACAAAAAAACTCGTACATGAATGTTCACAGCAATGTGGTTCATAATTGCCATAAAGGAGAAACAACCTAGATGTCCATCAACTGACTAACGGACAAATAAAATGTGGTGAATCCACGCAATGACACACTATTTAGCCATAAAGGAATGTGGTGCTGATAATGCTATAACAGGGAAGAGCTTTGAAGGCGTTATATTAAGTGAAAAAAGCTAGATGCTGAAGGCCACATACTGTATGATTCTTCGTCCATGAAATTTCTAGAATAGATGAAGTCAAGTCACAGAGACAGACTATTGACTGATCTGCCATGTGTGGGAGGAAGGGAGCAATGAGGAGTGACTGCTAGTGGGCAAAGGGGTTTGTTTTTTGGGGAGGGGATGATAATATTTTGAAGTTATGTAGTGGTGATGGTTACACAACTTTGTAATCATACTAAAAACCACTGAGTTGTAGACTTTAAGAGAATGGATTTTGAAGCATGGGAATTATGTCTCAATTTTACAGGCACTGTCCTCCCCTTTAGATATCTGCCTGAATTACTCCTTTATGTTCCCCAAGGCTTTTCTCAAATGTCATTTTCTCAATGGAAACTGCAAACGTCCTAATGTCCCCCCAATGCTCCTGATCCCTCTTATCCTGCTGCATCTTCTAATTCCTGTAGTGTATATCAGCTTCCAACATTAAAAAAAAAACATTATATACACTTCACATATTGTGTTTATTGTTATTTCCCGCCACTGAAATGTAAGCTCCATGAATTCATGGATTTTTGTTTGCTTTTTCACTAATGTGCATAGGTATCTATGATAGTGCCTTGTACCTTAATAAATGCTGGTTAAATGAATAAATTAATAACACAGTAAAACTGATATTGCAGAAAAATATCGAATCATATGGAATAATATTCATTTACTCTTATTAAAAATGGATTACCAAACAATACGTAGTATGATCCTCAAATTGGTATGAAATAGAAAATGTATTACAATCTACTAAGGAGGCTGAGGCTAGAGAATTGCTTGAGGCCAAGAGTTTGAGGTTGCTGTGAGCTATGACACCATGGCACTCTACCCAGGGTGACAGAGTGAGACTCTGTCTCCAAAAAAAAAAAAAAGAAAATGTATTACACATATTGAAAGCACATGGGGAGGAAAAGATGTATCCAAATACTTCAAAATCCCTAGTGTAAGAATTATAGTTAATTATTAATTGATTTCTTAAAAATGTGTTAATGCTTTCTAAACTCACAGGTTTTGGAATCAGGTAGATTTGGGATCTTATCTATGCTCCATTTCTTATTGGCTGTGAAAGTATGAGCAAGTTATTTACCCTGGCCTCTTCATCTTTAAATGGGGATAATAATAGTACTATCCTCATTGGACACTTGAAGATTAAATTAAATAATGCATGCAGAACAGCACAGGGTTTGGCATATAGTAGGCAGTCAGTAAAATGTTATCTATTATTGTTATTCCTTTATAATTTTTATGGAGGTTAAAATGGTGGAACATAAGTTGTACCACTTGTAGAATTTTGTTCATCAAATATTTTGAGACATTCTTTTGATTATGCAACTTCTACTGAGTGAATACCAAACTTGAGTGTACAGGCTCACCTTTGCTATTATACCTTTGTACACTCCCTCACCTCATTTTGAGCCCATTATTTTTCTGCTGAGTTGGTTCATGGGACTCATCTTTTCCCTGTTGATTTTGGGTGATACTTGACGCATCTGACCCAGAGTAAATTAGATGCGCACAACAGCTCTGTCTGTAAGGCACTGACCTTTAATGTTTCCATTTGAGTTCTTTGCATATTTTTCTCCATTGTTCAGGGTTTCCTCTGAAGGTTTCTGAGTGTGGGCACAGCAGTAATCTAGGCCCTCCCTTTAATGTCTAAGAAGGATACAGAAGTTACAGGACAAAGAGCTTAGACAGCAAGCTCTTGCATTTTCTCTAGTTAAGACTCTTTTTTTACAGAGTGAGGGGAGTGCAAATCAGCATGGCAATGGAAACCTTAATTTTGGGGGGGGGGTTAAAGTTCTAAAAATCTCTCCTCAAAAATTATTAGAGAAGTTAATACATTCGCAGGAAGATACAAATTTCCTCATTGAAGGAAAGTATGAATGTAGACATAACATCTCCAGTTCATGCACCACCCTCAGCCCCAGCATCCGCTTATAAAAATTTTTGCTTTGAGATCTTCTCCTGGTGCTCCTACCTCCTCTCTTGATCTATTAAGTTGTATCTACTAACTTCCTCTTTGCCAAAAAAAATTAGAAATTTTGCTCCCCTCTTTTCTTCAAATTTTGTTACATTTATATTTTTTATTTTATTTATTTATTTTTTTGAGACAGGGTCTCCCTAAGCTGCCTAGGCTGGAGTGTAGTGGCTATTCACAGGCCTGATCCCACTACTGATCAGCATGGGAGCTTTGACCTGCTCCGTTTCTGACGTGGGCTGGTTCACCCTTCCTTAGGCAACCTGGTGGCCACCTACCCAGCCCCCCACGGAGGTCACCACACTGATGCTGAACTTAGTGTGCACACCTGATCAGCATAGGGTACTAAAGCCCAGAACTCCTGGACTCAAACGATCCTCCTGTCCCAGCCTCCCAGGCAGCTAGGACGACAGACACACACTTCTGTGCCTGGCAAATTTTGTTATATTTTTAACTTTTTTAAAGTTCTTTGCTCACTTTATAACATTAAACAATATGCCTCCACATCCATCCATTCAGCCAGCCCTCCCTCGCTCCCTCCTTCTTTCTTTTTCTTTTCTTTTCTTTCCTTTTTTCCTTCTTCCTTTTTTTTTTGAGACAGAGTCTTACTATGTTGCCCTTGGTAGAGTGCTGTCAAGTCACAGCTCACAGCAACCTCAAATTCTTGGACTCAAGTGATTCTCTTGCCTCAGCCTCCCAAGTAGTCCCTCCAAGTAGCTGGGACTACAGGCTCCCGCCACAACCTGGCTATTTTGTTGCTGTCATCATTGTTGTTTAGAAGGCCCGGGCCAGGTTCGAACCCAGCAGCCCCAATACATGTGGCTGGTGTCCTAACCACTGAGCACGGCACCAAGCCCTCATTTCTTTCTTTCTTTCTTTTTTTTTTTTTTATTGCAGTTTGGCCAGGACCGGGTTTGAACTCGCCACCCTCAGTATATAGGGCTCTGAGCCCTAATCACTGAGCCACAGGCGCCACCCCCACATTTATTTCTTAATAAATCAGTTTAGGACCCTATCTCTTAACCATCCCTGACTGTGTAAACTGAGGACACTGGTACATTTCACTTCCTTCCATGGCTGTCTCTTTCATCATCCAAATTCTTTCAGCCACATCATGCCTTATGCATTGTTAACATTTATAACTTGAATTGTTTATAATCTTAACTGTCTTCCACATGCTCCCGAGAAAACGAAAACAAAGAACGTTGCAATATTATGATTCTGTAGATATTATTCACTTCAAAATCAAGTGGTTGTGATTAGAGCCTTGGAGAAGGACACGATGGGTCCCCTAATGGTGTTACTCAAAGGAGAATGTACCAAGTCTTGAAGTCAAGCCTTTTTTATTTTAGTACTCTGTACATTCTACCAACTGCTCAGAATCAAAACACACTGCCATTTGTTTTACAGGTGGATTATGTATTTCTTATGAAGGGTTTTGTTTTTTCCTGACAGTTCCAGTTGCCTTTTTATTCCCCCGTTGACAAAAAGTAGCATATTCTTTCACCTTAATGCTAAGATCATATAATTACAGAAAATCCTTGTTCTTGAAGACGTGCTTCCTGTTGCTTGCAGACTTGGTGTATAATTCAGACATACTGTTTCCTAAACCTGCCACTACCCCAGGATTTGTTTTAATTGTGCTCTTTGAGAGTAGGATCAATATTTTCCTGATGATGGAGCTTCTGTGTTTTGGGTGTCCCACTCCCTTTGCTAGAGAGCATTCTCAAACAATTCTTTTCTTCCAGAAGTATTTATTCCAAAGATTTCAAAAAATCTTTTTTTCTGCCTTAATATTGATGAACAACTTAATATAAATTCTAGGCTTAAAATCATTTTCCCGAGGAACTGTGAAGTCATTCTTTTAATGTCATATTGCTGTAAATACGGAAGTAGGATGCTCCTCTGATTCTTCTTTCTTTGCGTGCAACTTTTCCTCCTCTGAATACTATTAGAATCTTCCCTTTATCTTTTGTGCTCAAAATTTCATAAGGATTTGCCCTTTTAATCAGAAGGCTCTTGCCTTTCCTTAGCTCTTGGAAATGTTCCCTTAGCTCTTTAATTGCCTCTACCCTCCCCCACTCATCTTTTCTACTCTTTGTGAAGCTCTTAGTCATCAGATGCTGGATCTCCAGGACTGAATGTCTGTGCTCTGTGCCCATTACATTTTCCTTTGCATATTCTGTCTTCTTACCATTTTGTTCTATGATCTAGGAGATTTACTTAACTTTATTTCAAACCCAGTAAACATTTTTAATTTCCACTTTTTTACTGCTTATTCCACTCAGAGAGTAACCTCTTATTTTTTTTTTTTTGTAGAGACAGAGTCTCACTCTACAGCCCTCGGTAGAGTGCCCGTCACACAGCTCACAGCAACCTCCAACTCCTGGGCTTAGGCGATTCTCTTGCCTCAGTCTCCCGAGTAGCTGGGACTACAGGTGCCCGCCACGACGCCCGGCTACTTTTCCTGTTTTTGCAGTTTGGCTGAGGCTGGGTTTGAACCTGCCACCCTCGGTATATGGGGCTGGAGCCCTACTTGATGAGCCACAGGCGCTGCCCAGTAACCTCTTATTTTATGGACATAAAATATTCTTCTTCTTCAAAAAGTTTAGTGAGTAGAGAAAATGAGCAAGCATGTACTTACAAGTCAGAATTTTTTTTTGGAGCTCACATGCTGTCGTTTGTGCTTCAGAAGAATTTTCTCATTAAAAGCAACAAGGACACGGAGATACAGAGGTCTCCTTGGTTCCCTAGTCCCTACTCCCGTCCTCTGTCTTCTCTCTCTCTTTCCTACCATTCCCTCCTTCCCAGATGCAATTATACACTTCGTGTTTTTAAAATATTTTTATTACATACTATTAAATAGGGATCTATAAACAATAAATATTATTGTTTTGTGTGTAATAAAATTATACCCTAACATACATGTTCCAAAATCGCTTTGCTCACCCGACACTGTTTCTGAAATCTGTTCATGTTGATACATACGGACTTAGTTTATTCATTTTCAACTGCTGTGAGGGTTCCACCATATTCATTCATTCAAACAAAAATTATGTGCATCAGTAATGTTCCAGGAACTGTTCTTGTGGTTGGGGATATGGCAACGAAGCAAACAAAACATGAACATACTCTAATTTATTTTATCTCATCTTTTCTTCATTGAGAGAGATTAGGTGTGGCCATGACAGAAAAAAAATATATATGTCACGAACATCCTTGTACATACAGGGCTTCTGTTGCAAATGCTTCTTTAGGGAATATCTGTTGGGGATAAAGCTCCTTGGTTATAGACCATATTTCCGATTTTACTATGTACCAAGCATTTCCAGCTTGTTTTCTGAAGTGGTGAACCAGACCACACACCCAGCAGGCTCCATTCATCCTGCCCAACCTTGGGACAGTTACAGTTCTTTATTTGTCCACTATGCTCGGTGAGGAAGGGTCCCTTGGTTTCGGTAAGCATTTCACCTGATTGTTAGTAAGGTTCAGCATCTCTTCTTATATTAACTAGTCCTTAAATCTCGTCCTCTGTGTCTTGTTTGAAGGCATCCTTTGCTGCCCTTTTCGTAGTCAGCTGTTTTTCTTTTTCCTGCTGATGTGTAAGGATCCCCCAACTACATAGTCTGGAAACTAACATATTTTGTCTTTTATGTGTTGAAAATATATTTTTCCAGTCCAGGGTTTGTCTCTTAGCTTTATTTATAGAGGCTTTTGCATAAGAGTTTTACTTCTTACTATAATCTTTTCCTTTACAAACTGTTCTTTTTTGTGTACTGGCAAAGAAATAATCTCTTCCTCACAGTCACAGAGATAGTCTCCTGTATTTCCTTCTAATAATTTTAAAGTTTTACTTTTCAAATTCAGGCCACTAATGCATCTAAAATTCACAATCTGTATGGGATGAGGAATGAGGCTACGCTTCATGAGAGCTAAATCATTAAATAATCCTTTATTTTCTCACTTTTTTTGAGACGGAGTCTTGCTAATTTTGTTTACAGTCTGTTTGACACACACGTTTTAGAGTTAAACGTATCAATTGTTTTCTCTGCAGTATCTTTCATTATTCCTGTACTTCCAAGTGCAGAGAAATACTAATCTTAGATTTTCTATGATTTGTACGATTTTTACAAACCCTTCAATCCATTCATAATTTAATTTGGTGTATTGTGTGATATCAAAAGCCAATTTTCATTTTCTCCAAATGATTTATCAATTGGAACAGTCTTACTTATTGGTAATTTTATTTGTGTCACCTGTATCTATAGTAAATTCTCACACATATGAGAATCCGTTCCTAGGTTCTGCTTCATTAATCTGCATATTCTCATAACATATCACACTTTAAAAATTACTATGGCTTTATAATCCACTTTAACAACTGGTAGAGGAAGATGCCCAATATTATTGTCCCCCACATTCTACTAGTGATTTCTTATTGACTATTCTTTCTGAAATTTTTTTGATTCACTATTTTAAAGCTGTTATTTTGTGAAAAATGTATTTAACCTGAATGAGAATATAGAAAGAAGCACATTTTGAAAATATTTAGTCTTCCTACATATGAACATAGTATTTTATATATATTAAATACAGATTTATTTATATACATGGGCATAGAAGCACGGTCATCTAGCATGTAAATGTATTAAAACATACATGTGTATTTTGTTTATCACAAAAAAATACAGATTCATTACATATTGTATACTTTTTCCCCAAGTTTGAAAGAATTTTCATAATGAATATTGTATATTCTTATAAATGAGACCTTTTCCATTATATTTTGTTTTTTTTTTTTTTTTTTTTTGTAGAGACAGAGTCTCACTCTCTCGCCCTCCGTAGAGTGCTGTTGAGTCAAAGCTCACAGCAACCTCCACCTCTTAGGCCTGAGCGATTCTCTTGCCTCAGCCTCCCAGGTAGCTGGGATTACAGGCGCCCGCCACAACGCCCAGCTGATTTTTGATGCAGTTCGGCCGGGGCCGGGTTTGAACCCGCCACCCTCGGTATATGGGGCAGGCGCCCTACTCACTGAGCCACAGGCGCCGCCCTTCCATTATATTTTGTAACTATTCATTGCCCACACACAGGAAAGCTATTGATTTTAGCTTTTTCTGTATATAGATTTTTATTTTGTATCAAATTTTTTATTAAATTATTGATAATCGATTATTTAAGTTTTTAGGTAA
>CAUYRH010178330.1:0-75203 GCA_963574655.1 Perodicticus potto
TGGATAGGGTGCCGTGGCATCTCAGCTCACAGCAACCTCCAATTCCTGGGCTCAAGCGAGTCTCCTGCCTCTGCCTCCCAAGTAGCTGGGACTACAGGCACCCGCCACAACGCCCGGCCATTTTTTGGTTGCAGCCGTCATTGTTGTTTGGTGGGCCCGGGCTGGATTCGAACCCACCAGCTCAGGTGTACGTGGCTGGCGCCTTAGCCCGTTGAGCCACAGGCACCGAGCTTCTTTTAAAGCACTATTAATGTATCAAAACTTGCAGAGCACACCTTGGGAACCATGGAAACTAGTCTGATGTACGTCCAGGCAGCTCTGTGGTCCTGTGGCTATGAACACGAATCTGGAAGCCTTGTCATGCACACTCCTGAAGGCAGAAAGGACCAGATGACCAGCGTGAACATCTTTTAGTTCAGTCATGTCTGAATTCTCCACAGCTGATGGGAACTTGGACTTTGCATGGGGCATGTCACCATTTGTCATTCTATGACATGTTGAGTCTTCCAAAGGTGCTATGTTTAAACAAGCTGATTCATGAACCCCAGGTCCTATCACATTATAGAAAGGAACCATCTGACAATAGAATTTCCTTTGACAATATTCTTCTTTCTCTGGGAAAGGGTAAGCCCTATTATCTTTGTTTACTGTTGAGTAAATTTCCATTTATATGATGCTTATAATTAGAAACACCCAATCTCTGATGTCAGCAAATGCATTAAATTCCTATGAGCTATTCTTTTTGGGATGGGCATTACATCTACACTAGGCTGTGATACAGTATAAGGTCTTTGACATATACAGAAAAACAAAGTACAAAATATGAAATTAAAAATCTCATCTCTCAGCCGGGCACAGTGGCTCATGCCTATAATCCCAGCACTCTGGGAGGCTGAGGCAGGTGGATTGCTTGAGCTCACAGGTTCGAGACCAGCCTAAGCAAGAGTGAGACCCCCATCTCTAAAAACAGCTATGCATTGTAGTGGGCACCTGTAGTGCCAGCTATTTGGGAGGCTGATGCAACAGAAGCCCAAGAGTTTGAGGTTGCTGTGAACTGTGACGTGCCATGGCACTCTGAGGGTGACAAAGCGAGATTCTGCCTCAAAAAATAAATAAATAAAAATCTCATCACTCAAGCCGGGCTTGGTGGCTCACAACTGTAATCCTAGCACTCTGGGAGGCCGAGGCCAGTGGATTGGCTGAGCTCACAGATTTGAGACCAACCTAGGCAAAAGTAAGACCCCATCTCTAAACATAGCTGGGCGCTGTGGCGGGTGCCTGTAGTCCAGGCTACTTGCGAGGCTTAGGCCAGAGAATCACTTGAGCCCCAGAGTTTGAGGTTGCTATGAGCTATGATGCCATGGACCTCTAGGGAGGGTGACAAAGTGAGACTCTGCCTCAAAAAAAAAGTAAAATCTCTTCTCTCAAAAGGAAATCTGGAGAAATCGGAGAATAACATAGTAATAATCACTAGAGACAAATGGTAAAGTAAGAAATAAAACATGGGCTCAGCGCCTATAGCACAGTGGTTATGGTGCCAGCCACATACACCAAGGGTGGCGGGTTAGAACCTGGCCCCGGCCAGCTAAAACAACGTTGACAACTTCAACAAAAAATAGCCAGGTGTTGCAGCGGGCGCTTGTAGTCCCAGGTACTTGGGAAGCTGAGGCAAGAGAATTGCTTGAGCCTAAGAGTTTGAGGTTGCTATGAGTTGGGATGCCACAGCACTCTACCCAGGGCAACACAGTGAGACTCTGTCTCAAAAAATAAATAAATAAAATAAATAAATAAAACATGAACTATTAGATTTGCCAATGATAAAAATTTGGAACAATATTTTAAAAAACTCATCTCTCCATATTCCAGTGTTAATTTAAAAAAATTACTTTAAAAAATGGACTCATAGACCAGGTGTGGTGGCTCATGCTTGTAATTCTAGCACTTTGGGAGGCTGAGGCAGGTGGATTGCTTGAGCTCAGAAGATCAAGACCAGCCTGAGCAAAAGCAAGACCGTTTCTACTAAAAATAGAAAAACTAAGCTGGGTGCTATGACGGGTACTTGCAGTCCTAGCCACTTGGGAGGCAAAAGCAAGAGGATTGCTTGAACCCAAGAGTTTGAGGTTGCTGTGAGCTATGACACCATGGTACTCTACCAAGGATGACAAAGATAGATTCTGTCCCTCCCCCCCCAAAAAGGGCTCATAGACTTTTTTAGACCCCAAAGGGACTTTGGAAATCCTGTAGCATAGATCCCTCCTTCACAGATGAGGTTGGTAAAGCTTGAAAAGGTTAAACAGACCCCCGCAGCTTGTCTGTAGAAAGCTGGGCTGGAAGTCAGCTCTTAACTCTCTCTGTCCAGTGCTTTCTCATAAACTCTTCTCTCCTGATTTAAGACACTGCAGTCATTTTAAGGAGTTTCTTTCTTTTTTTTTTTGAGACAGAGCCTTAAGCTGTCACCATGGATAGAGTGCTGTGACATCACAGCTCACAGCAACCTCCAATTCCTGGGCTCAAGCGAGTCTCTTGCCTCTGCCTCCCAAGTAGCTGGGACTACTGCCACAATGCCCGGCCATGTTTTGGTTGCAGCCGTCACTGTTGTTTGGCAGGCCAGGGCTGGATTCGAACCCGCCAACTCAGGTGTACGTGGCTGGCGCCTTAGCCCGCTGAGCCACAGGCACCGAGCCAAGGAGTTTCTTTCTTGATCTTGATCTTTGGCTATAACGAAAGGGCTTGCTTCGTTTGCTTTTCTTCTGTGCAGTGGAAGGCACACCATCTGCTCTTTGGCTTTTCTGCCCCATCCCTATCATGCAGTAGAGGCTGGTCCTCCACCTCACCCTTTTTCCCTACACTCTTCTCCTCTCCTTCAAAACACTGTTCTCTTTGGAAGTATGTGTAACCAACTAACCAAACAGCCTGTATGCAGGAGGAAGATGACTCTTGGTTTAACTGAGTTTTTCCAAAGTGCTTGAATTTGCCCCAAGGGTTTGCAAGGTTGGAGACCTAACAAAAATAAACTGCCATCCTTTGTCCTTTGGGCTTGTCTATGTTCTGTTAACATGTATGGAAGAATTAGTAAGCAATAAAAGAAGGGCAGAAACTCTGCTTGGAGTACTTGCCTACCCCTGGAAAAGTTCAAGGCTGTTATTCAAGGTTTTGAATTTTTCCCTTGTGATTCACTTGTAGTTCCTAAGTCATCTTCATACATCTGATCAAGGAAGCATCAGAGGAAAGTAAGTTGAGTAGTTGCATTGAAGTCAGAGGCCCGGCTCATGGGAGTCGGTGAAGAACGTGACTTTTGCTTTGGCGCTGGGTGATCAGAGTAAGAGCCCTCTCCTATGCTGGAAGTCCTCCCTTGCCCTTTCATATTTCTCATTCCTCAATAGACACTCTATGAGGGACAGGCCTGTTTTTTTTGTTTTTTGTTTTCATTTGAGCACTTACCCTGAGACCCCCCCCCAAATGTACCCAAGAGGGCCATGTTTTTAATCTGAGGTTGAAAGGGAACCTCCCCCTGGGTGCCCAGGGACAGTCCCTTGGGGGCAGCGCCCCTCCTTCCGGAGGGCAGCATCCTGGTGGGGGTGGGGGTTCAGCTTTGATCCCAGGGCACATTTTGTCCCTGGAGAGGCCCTGCCAACCAGGTACGTAGGGGGAAAGTGAAGCTAGCTCTCCGGGTCACCAAGTGGGGTTCTGGGAGCGGGACGGCTGCTTTAGAGAGTGGCGGCCGTAGGAACCCGGGAACACGGGTGGGCACAGCGAACTCACTAACTGGGCGTCTCTGGGAAGTTCGGGCGGGGTCCGCTGGCTCATGGGTTTCTTCCTCTACAGTCCATCCCTGGTCAGAGCAAACCCACTTCTCACCCAAACTCACGGAGACGAGGGATTAGGCGGGCGCGAGGGTCGGCGAGGCGGATCCGGGAAAGGCTCGGCTTGGGCAGCCAGGCCCCTCCAGCGCGGTTCCGCCACCTGGGGAGCCAGCCCTACTGCCCCGGTCGGGGCTGCCACGGGGCGGGGGCTGGTTACACAAAGACTGTAACGGAGGCTCGGGACTCGGGACTCGGGCCCGGGACGGTCGCGGGGCACCCCGGCCGCCCGACCTCCCCTAGCCTCTAGGCCAGCCAGCCGCCGCCGCCAGTCGCCCGCCCTCAGCCGCCCGGCGAGGCGCGGCCTGCTCCGCCAGCGCGGGGTCCCCCGGTTAACCCCTGCCCGCCAGCCCGGCCGCTGATTGGAGGAGGCGGGGCGCCGGGGCAGCGGGGAGCCCCCCACCTTCCTCGTCCCCTCCCCCTACTCCCCCACTGTCGGCGCTTCCCCCACCCCACCCCCCAGGACCCCCCCTGCCTCCCAGCCGTGCAAATCTCGCGAGGAAACACGCGGTTTCACTAGTGTGTTTACACCGATCACTACTAATCCGGACCGAACCGATCCGGATTAAGGGGCCGGAGGCGGGTCCTGGGCACCAGCGGTTCCGACTCCCCCCCCGCCCTCCGCGCGGCACCCGAGTGGCCCCCACCCGAGCGGGCCCCCACCTCCCGGCCGGGTCTGGGCCCTCCTGCGCCTCCCTTGGCCTTTGTCCGGCGCCAGGAGGCCGGTCCCGCGCCCCCCGTGGCCGCCCGGGCCCGGGCCCGCGTCGGGCGCCTGGCTCTGTACGCGAGCCCGGGGATCTGCGGCCTCCGTGGCCCCCCTCCCCCGCCCGCCCTCTCGTGGAGCCCGGCGCCGGCGGCGGCTGCCCGGGCGGGGGGTTGCGGCGCTCAGGAGAGGCCCCGGCTCCGCCCCGGGCCTGCCCAGGGGGAGAGCGGAGCGGCCCGCAGCCGGGTCGGGTCGGGGCCCCTCCCGGGAGGAGCGTGGAGCGGCGGCGGCGGCGGCGGCGGCAGGTGAGAGGCTGAGCCCCAGGCGGGGGAGGGCTCCGGGCCTGGGGCATTAACCGTCCCGGGGACCTCTTTGGCCTGAGGAGCCTGCGACCCAGGCCCACCTTGAGGCCCGCGCCGGACCGCAGCTCCTCAGCGCTGAGGCGGGAGGGGCTTCCTGAGGGCTGCGGGTCGCCGAGGGGCCGGGCCGCTGATGGGGGAAGCCCAGGCGGCCCCGGCCTGGGAGTGGGGCCGGCAACCGGTGGAAAGAGGGGGGCGCCCCGGTAGCTGGAGGCCCCGGCAGCCTCCCGGGCTCTCCCGAGAGCTGGGCCTCCCTGCCTCCGTGACAGGTGGGCCTGGAGTTGGGGAAAGTTTGGAGCCGGCGAGGGGCGCCGGGGCCAGGGCCCATCGTTCCTGATTTCTGTCTGTAGGCTCCAGGGAGGCTCCCCGTCCAAGGCCCGGCTGGAATGAGACAGAGTGGATATTTCCTTAACATGAGTTGACATTAAATGGAATAACCGCTGGGGCGTCATTTTCTGGGCCAGGCCTGGGGGTGGAGGTTTGGGAAATGTTGCGAGAGACCTTGGGGTTTGGGAGAGACTGCAACCTCTGCCATTCCGACCTCGATTAGGGCAGGGCGAGAAGCGAGGAAGGCCACTCACTCGCTTGGAAGAAACTCAATCTCGTTTTTTCTTCCTTTTTCTTTTTTAAAAGATGCTTTTCAACCCTTCTGAGAATTTCCTAATTCCCGTTCTAACCTGCACTTGTGTGTGTGGGTGAAACTTTAATTTGTCACCCTTTCATTCCCCTTTGCCCCAGGCTCTCAGTCCAGGAAGGGAAATGAAACTGGAGGACTTAACTTGTAAGGGTTGTTACTGGAGATTGTGGAGTTGTTAGATTGCAGAGAATGTTTGATTCATGTTTTCACTGAACTTTAAAATCATGCCAATCATGCCAATCATTCCAATAGCTACTTAATAATATGTTTGAAGGGGTTCTATGCAATGATATATGCTTCTTTTCCTCTTTTAATATTAAAGAGAGGCTTTCCGTGGATCGTGCAAGAGTTGATCTCTTGCAGAGGATGGACATATTTGCTGAAAGTAGCCTGTGCATTAATTGGTCATGGAAGGAGTTTAAAAATGGTGTCCTCCTGCCCCTCCCTGCTTGGAAGGACGGCTGAAAGCAGATGTCCAGAGAAACCTACTGCTCCTGGGAGTGGTCAGAAAAAGATTTTGTAAAGGGATTGTTATGGAGCTATATTAGTTTCCTGAGTGAATGAGGTCGATGGGTTTTACCATGGGTTTTTTATTAAATTTAAAATAATTAACATCTTGTTTCATGAGCTACTGTGAGCTCTTCAGAGAAAGGAGCTATATAATAATGTTACTTGAAGTTATTCGTAGCTCTGATTTATGCTATATGCTTTTGAAATTATTATTAACAGTTCATATTTTTAATTTAAGAACTAGTTCCAGTGTGTTTGGGAAAGAAATATTTGAAAGTACTTACCTAGATTAAAAGGATGGTAGGGGGAATTTTCTTTTTGCAAGCTAGCCCTTGTTTTATTTTTTCTTCCTCTGTAACTTTTACATAGATTATATGAAGAGTGGGAGAGTTTTTCTTTCTGTTAAATCAGAAGTAGGTAAGTGACTTTCATATAGGAGGACTTCTGAGCCACTTTATAACTTTAAATGTGTTACTGTTGGATGTAACTCATTGTATTTTATCGCTTGTATACTGTATGTACTTGAGGTTTACCTGTATGTGACCATGCAGTAAAATTATTACTGTGAATTTTGTTAGAAATAAAACTGGTTCCTCACATTTTAGTTTTGAGGGTTTCACAGACTACTTTTTTTTTTTTTTCAGTAGAAATGATGGAAGAATTGCATAGCCTGGACCCACGACGGCAGGAATTATTAGAGGCCAGGTTTACTGGAGTTGGTGTTAGTAAGGTGAGTAAACTAGCAATAATGACCACTATTCATGGTCAAATTTAAACATGTTTTAAAAATGAAGAATAATTTGGGTGGACCATTCTGATAGATTGCAAGAGAGAAGATTTGGTTCATGGTTCTTATCATTCTGGTAATCGTTTAATAGTACATTTGAAAGTGTTTTATACCCATATAGAACTTTATAGTTTATAGTACGGGACAAAGTTTGTACTTTCTCCTTTCTGATATAGGAGAGGTTTCTCATAGGTCCTGTTGCAAGAATACTTAGAGGATATATATTGAGATTCTATGCCATATTTTGTTAAGACTTCTCAGTCACTCAGAAAGAAACTGTTACTTTTAAGCCATTGCATAGCCTCATCACACTGGACTTTTTGGGTAGTTAGATGGTAGAATATTGAAAAATCTGCTTTTGGGCTCAGCGCCTGTGGCTCAACGGGCTAAGGTATCAGACACATACACCTGAGCTGGCGGGTTCGAATCCAGCCTGGGCCCGCCAAACAACAATGACGGCTGCAACCAAAAAAATGGCCAGGCGTTGTGGCGGGCACCTATAGTCCCAGCTACTTGGGAGGCAGAGGCAAGAGACTCGTTTGAGCCCAGGAATTGGAGGTTGCTGTGAGCTGTGATGCCACGGCACTCTATCCAGGGTGACAGCTTGAGGCTCTGTCTCAAAAAAAAAAAAAAGAAAAGAAAAATCTGCTTCTGCAAAGTCTTGTTGATTCTCCAAATCTGCAGTTCAGCAGATTGTTCCTGGTTGCGCCCCTAGACTGCTTTCTCACACCACCTATTTTCCTTTCTTGTTTACTGTTTGTATTTTTGTTGTGGGAGTGTAGAATAAAATCAAGTCCCCATTAATGGGCAGGTATGAAGTTAAGTAATGTAAGGCTTCCTATGCTGCTTTATGTACCTAGCTAGTCCTGCCTTTTGCCCTCCTAGGATGATTTTAGAACAGTATGTAAAACAGTTAAGATTTTAATACAGGCTCGGCGCCTGTAGCTCAAGAGGCTAGGGCGCCAGCCACATGCACCGGAGCTGCCAGGTTCAAATCCAGCACGGGCCTGCCAAACGACGACAACTATAACCAAAAAATAGCTGGGCGTCACTCTACCCAGAGCTTCAGCTTAAAACTCTGTCTCAAAAAAAAAGTTGGTTGTTTTTTTTTTTTGTAGAGACAGAGTCTCACTTTATTGCCCTCCATAGAATGCCGTGGTGTCACACAGCTCACAGCAACCTCCAACTCCTGGGCTTACGCGATTCTCTTGCCTCAGCCTGCCGAGTAGCTGGGACTACAGGCGCCCACCACAACGCCCGGCTATTTTTTTGTTTGTTTGTTTTGCAGTTCCGCCGAGCCTGGGTTTGAACCTGCGACCTTCGGCATAAGGGGCGGGTGCCCTACTCGCTGAGGCACAGGCACCGCCCCCCAACAAAGATTTTAATACAGTATTTAAAGTATATTTATGATGTTTTATTTAAAAGCTTCACTAACCTGGGCAGCACCTGTGGCTCAGTGAGTAGAGCGCCGGCCCCATATACTAAGGTTAGCGGGTTCAAGCCCCGGCCAAACTACAATAAAAAAAATAGCTGGGCGTTGTGGCGGGCACCTGTAGTCCCAGCTACTCAGGAGGCTGAGGCAAAAGAATCACCTAAACCCAAGAGCTGGAGGTTGCTGTAAGCTGTGATGCCATGGCACTCTACCCAGGATGACAAAGTGAGACTCTGTCTCTTAAAAAAAAAAAAAAAGCTTCACCAGTCCAAGATTGTTACATTGCTTGGGCTTGAGATGTATGAACATGAAAATTTTTTTGTTTGTGTGCTCTTAAACATTTAACATTCTTGATCTTTAACTAATGGGGTATGTTTTCTTTCTGTGTTTATGATATCCTAGATACTAGCCTTGGTTAGTAGCTTCTTCGAAGTGGTGTATATTAAGGTTTAGTTGGAAAAACTGGCTTCTTTGATGGGTCTCACAGTTTTGGTGAGTTGGGTAGCTTAATAGTGTTTTTCATTCAACAGATAATTGAGTCCCTTCTGTATGCTAGGCATTGCACAAGGTGTTGGGAATAGTGTCTCAGCACAGTGCCTCCAAAGGTGCAGTGTGGGGGGAGAGAGATGATACCGTGATGAGAGCTGTAGTAGAGCTGTGACAAAGTGCTTTGGGAACACAGGATTTGTTACACATTCACTCTTAATTTCTTTGGCCACTTTAATTAAATAATTGACTTTTGTGGCACTTTTGAGTGGCTGTGCTCCAGGGCATTGTTATGTATTGAAGTTTACACATGCGAGTGTAAATTCTTTGATCTAAATGAAGAAGCTTTAAATAGAAGTGAGCAGTTCATTTGAGTATTAAATTGATCTCTGGTTCGTTTGATTACCTAATTATGACCTCTGGTGTGTCTTTTAACTTAGAGATTTAGCATAAAGCTAACATTTAGGTCTGTCTGTTCATATGGTCCCCCATTGAGTTAGTAAGTTTGTATTCAAATTGTATGTAGTTAACTCATTGTCAAATTGTATTTAGTTTAACCTCACTGGTCTTTGTTGTTAGTATATTTCCTTTGATTCTGTTTTTGGGTTCATGATGGCTAATAATCATATATTCTTTTGTTGGAGTACGGAATGAGTGCTGGCAATCAGTGGCATTCTGAATTTTGTTGCTTAGACCCAACTTAAAGTCATGTAACCAAGGTGTCAGAAAACATCAATACCGTAACCTATTTAATAGGAAGTGCTACTTTTAACATAGAAGGAAGTTAAGGTGGGCATGGTGGCTCATACCTGTGTAATCCTAGCACTCTGGGAGGCTGAGGCGGGTGGATTGCTTGAGCTGAGGAGTTCAAGACCAGCCTGAGCAAGAGCGAGACTCCATCTCTACTAAATAGTAAAAATAAGGTGGGCATGATGGTGGATGCCTGTAGTTCCATCTACTGGGAGGCTGGGACAAGAGGATCACTTGAGCCCAAGGGTTTGATGTTGCCATGAGCTATGATGATGCCACAGCACTCTAGCCTGGGTGACAGAGTGAGACTCTTCTCCAAAAAATTAAGTAAATAAATAAAAGTAGAAGTTCTTCAAACAAAGAAGTTCATTTGCACCCTTAATTCTTAATTATATGTTATTTTGATGTTTCTAGTCATGATAACTATATTGATGACAATAAAATGTTATTGAGGATAATATTTCCTTTTTCCACAGCAAAAAAACTTGAAGAAAAAAATTATTCTGTAATTTACAGATCTGGAAAAAGAAAATCTTTATTTTGTAGGATTTCTTTTGCCAGCAGGACCATCAGTTGGAAAATGGGGGTGGAGAGGGAGCAGTGATACTGGAAGAAAGGGTGCTTTTGGAAAAAAACTCTTCCTCCTGGCTCTAAATTCTCATTATGGATCATTTCCCAAAGAGGATATCACTGTGTTGATGACAGCTTTCAGTTTTCAAAGATCAGGAGAGATTTTAGCTCTTACAGCTCCAAATGGGAGAGCAGAGTGACTTCCCTATGCTGGTGCCATCTAGTGGGACTGGTGCAGCTTCATGGACTGTCTCTTGAGTTTCTCCTAACTGTTCATAACATTTTCAGCACTTTTTGATGTCCATAGAAGGAAGAAAGTCAGTGCCACTGTGGTTTCTTTCCTAGTGGACAAGAGTGTTATAAGTAGCTGCAGTCTTTGAACTTTTCTTGTTCTTGCAGACTTTCTATCATATTACTTCAAGTTTTGTACTCCTGCAGATTAGATAGACATCACAGAACTTACACTAAAACAAAATGGTCAAATCTTTACATTTATTACTTAACATTTAAGCTCATTACTTAAATTTAGGTTTTTTATTTTTAATTTCTAACTTTTTTGCATAGTGGAAATTTTAATTTTCTTATGTAGTGTGTTTATACATGTATGCATTTAATTTCTCTTTCTGTTAAATATTTGCTCAATAAGTCATTTGGGGCTTTGGGATGCACTATGTGGTTTTCATTAGATTGATGTTTTCTGTCATTGCTCAAGATTGGAAAAAGTAATGTGTACTGAGAAGTGTATAGTGGGCTTATTCTAGTCTAGCTGCCAGTTTTTCTTCTTTTTTATTTTTTTTTGAGACAGAGTCTCACTCTATCACCCTAGGTTAGAGTGCAGTGGCATCATAGCTCACAGCAACCTCAAACTCTTGGGCTCCAGTGAGCCTCTTCCCTCAGCCTCCTGAGTAGCTGTGACTACAGGTGGCTGCCATAAGGCCTGGCTAATTTTTACAGACAGGGTCTCACTCTTGCCCAGGCTGGTCTTGAACACCTAAGCTCAAGCAATCTACTGGCCTCAGCTTTCCACAGTCCTGGAATTACAGGCATTAGCCATCATTCCCAGCCTTTTTGCTTCTTTTCTTGAGGTAAAGTCACACTCTGTTGCCCAGGTTAGAGTGCCATGACATCAGCTTAGCCCACAGCAACCAACCTCAAGCTTCTGGGTTCAGGCAATCCTGCCTCTGCCTTCAGAGTAGCTTCGACTATAGACACCCACCATGACAGCAGGCTAATTTTTCTATTTTTGGTAGAGGTAGGGTTTTTTTTTTTTTTTTGAGACAGAGCCTCACGCTGTCACCCTGGTTAGAGTGCTGTCGCATCACAGCTCACTGCAACCTCCAACTCCTGGGCACAAGTGAGTCTCTTGCCTCCTCTTCCCGAGCAGCTGGGACTACAGGCGCCTGCCACAATGCCCTGCTATTTTTTGGTTGCAGCCATCATTGTTGTTTGGCAGGCCCAGGCTAGATTCGAACCCACCAGCTCAGGAGTATGTGGCTGGCGCTTTAGCCGCATGAGCCACAGGCGCCGAGCCACAGCTAGGGTCTTGTTCTTGCTCAGGCTGGAGTACATTTGTGTGGGCATAGCTCACTGTAACCTCAAACTCCTAGACGAGCTGTCACTTTTTAAGAGGACCTGAACTAGCCTCTTAGCAGTTTTGTTTTGTTTTGTTTTGTTTTGAGACAGAATCTCAAGCTGTTGCCTTGGGTAGAGTGCATTATAGCCCATAGCAACCTCTAACTCTTGGGCTCAAGCAATCTTCTTGCCTCAGTTTTTCTATTTGTAGTAGAAATGGGCTCGCTTTTTTGATCTATCTGGTCTCGAACTTGTGAGCTCAAGCAGTCCACCCGCCTTGGCCTCCCAGAGTGCTAGGATTATAGACATGATTTCTTAGCAGTTTTGAAGTAATAAGGTTAAATTACTTACTTTATTTCTTGTTGACCTGATATGTTAGCTTTTGTGCTTCTTTTTTTTTTTTTTGAGACAGAGTCTTAAGCGGTCACCCTGGGTAGAGGGTAGAGTGCCATGGCCTCATATTTCACAGCAACCTCCAACTCGTGGGCTAAGCGGATTGTCTTGACTCAGCCTCCCAAATAGCTGGGATTACAGGAGCTGCCGCAATGCCCGGCTGCTTTTAGAGATGAGGTCTTGCTCTAGTTCAGGCTGGCCTCGACCCTGTCAGCGAAGGCAGTCCACCCACCCGTCTGGTGAGCCGCTGTGCCTGGTGTCTTCTGCTTCTTCTTTTTTTTTTTTTGTAGAGACAGAGTCTCACTTTATCGCCCTGGCATCACACAGCTCACAGCAACCTCCAACTCCTGGGCTTAGACGATTCTCTTGCCTCAGCCTCCCAAGTAGCTGGGACTACAGGTGCCCGCCACAACGCCCGGCTACTTTTCTGTTTTTGCAGTTCGGGCCAAGGCCGGGTTTTAACCCACCACCTTCGGTATATGGGGCCGGCGCCCTACTCGATGAGCCACAGGCGCTGCCCTCTTCTGCTTCTTTTTAAGATCTCTTTCTTTAAGCACTGAACAGTTCACTTCTAGTAATGTGAAATCTTAAGTCTATATCTTAAGTTCATGTTTTCAGTAAGGAACTTTTTTTTGCATTGTATATCCCCTGCTCTGCTCACTTCTGACTAAGTACATGTAATCTGTGTGATTCTAAAGACTGCATAAAGTAGGTGTAATTTCACTCTTTTCTTGCATGTGTTGTTATCTGTACCTATTTGGATATTAATGCTAATATAGTGGCTTATAGTACTAATGATGGGTCAGGTACTGTTCCAAGTACAATAGGAGCAGTAAGAAGTAAATTTATGTATTTTATAACATGGATATTGGCTAACAGATTTGTACTTAATCAGCTCACTGGATTAATGGGAACTCTCTATTCTCTCTTTGTCAGCCATACTGACTCTTGCTTACCACATTGCTCCCATCAGTTGAATTATAGATTTGCCAGGGATCATTTTATGACGACTTGGGCTTGTTTTTTTTTTTGGAAACAAAGTCTCACTTCTCACTATGTCACCCTTGGTAGAGTACCATGGCGTCACAGCTCACAGCAACCTCAAACTCTTGGGCTTAAGCAATTCTCTTGCCTCAGCCTCCCAAGTAACTGGGACTACAGGCGCTTGCCACAGTGCCTGGCTATTTTTTGTTGTTGTTGCACTTATCATTGTTGTTTAGCAGGCCTGAGCCGAGTTCAGACCCGCCAGCCCTGGTGTATGTGGCCAGTGCCCTAACCACTGAGCAATGGGTGCTGAGCTAACACTTTTTTTTTTTTTTTTGAGACAGAGCCTCAAGCTGTCACCCTGGATAGAGTGCTGTGGCATCACAGCTCACAGCAACCCCCAATTCCTGGGCTCAAGTGAGTCTCCTGCCTCCACCTCCCAAGTAGCTGGGACTACAGGCGCCCGCCACAATGCCCGGCCATTTTTTGGTTGCAGCCATCATTGTTTGGTGGGCCCGGGCTGGATTCGAACCCGCCAGCTCAGGTGTATGTGGCTGGCGCTTTAGCCCACCAATGCTTTTTTTTTTTTTTTTTTTTTTTTTTTAAAAATAGTATCATTATGTGATCCGGGGTAGAGTGCTTTGGCGTCACAGCTCACAGCAACCTCCAGCTCTTGGGCTTAGGTGATTCTCTTGCCTTAGCCTCCTAAGTAGCTGGGACTACAGGCGCCCGCCACAACACCTGGCTATTTTTTTGTTTTGCAGTTCAGCTGGGCCAGATTTGAACCTGCCACCCTCGGTATATGGGGCTGGTGCCGTACTGGCTGAGCCGCAGGCACCGCCCCCAGCTATTTTTTTTTGTTGTTGTTGCAGTTTGGCTAGGGCTGGGTTCAAACCCGCCACCCTCAGTATATGGGGCCGGCGCCCTACTCACTGAGCCACAGACGCCGCCCATTAATGTTTTACTATATTTGATACATGCTGGACAATGCTCAATAAGCATAAATGCTGAAAAATAGTCTATACTTAATCTGATGCATTTTAAGGAACTGTTGATGGTTATTACATTTGCCTTCACATCCTCTCCCTTTTTTTTACTTCAGTATTTATTTGATTCTCTTCTCATTTCACAGGTAGTCAACTATCAACTTATGTCTCTTCTTTCTCTGAAATGTCTGCCTTCATTGCTACTGCCTTAATTCAGACTTCCCTCATTCATATTCTTCTACCCCATTCATCTTTCTCTAAGTTGCCACCAGTTACATTTCTAAAAATATCAATGGTATTGTGTTACTCTCTTGCTTTAAAGGGTCCCTATTTCCTCTTTTAGTTTAAAAGTCTTGCACTCTTTTCCTTCATTTGTTACCAGAGAAATTATGACACATTGTTATCTTACCAGAGATTAATCAATAGTTTTGCCTTCCTCTTTGTCAAAATGAGTGCCTTGAAGGTAAACTCCATTTATTTGTTACTCTCCCAACTCATACACTATTTCTATCCTATATTTAATTGTTTATATCTTTTTTTATTTAATAGACTTTATTTATTTATTTATTTAGAGACAGAGTTTCATTTTGTCGCCCTCAGTAGAGTGCTATGGCGTCACAGCTCACAGCAACCTCCAGCTCGTGGGCTTAGGCGATTCTCTTGTCTTAGCCTCCCAAGTAGCTGGGACTACAGGCGCCCGCCACAACGCCTGGCTATTTTTTGTTGCAGTTTGGCCAGGGCCAGGTTCGAACCCTTCACCCTTGGTATATGGGGCTGGTGCCCCACTCTGAGCCACAAGCACCGCCCGACTTTATTTCTTGTTGAGGTAGTGTCTCACTCTTTTGGCCAGGCTGAGGTGCAGTTGTATAATCATAGGTCACTGCATACCCAAACTCCTGGACTGATGCAGTCCTCCTGCCTCAGCATCCTCAGTAGCTGGAATTACAAGTGTATGCCACCATGCCTGGCTCAGTTTTGTTATATTTTGAGGAGATGAGCTCTCGCTTGTTGCTCAGCCTGGTCATAAATTCCTGGCTTCAAGTGATCATGCTACCTCAGTCCCCAAAGTGCTAGGATTATAGATGTGACCCACCACACCCTGCCGAATAGATCTTGTTTCTAGAGCACTTTTATTTCAGGTTTGTAGCAAATCGAACAGATAGAGAGTTCCCATGTACTTCTTACCTAGTTCTCCTTGTTATTAACGTTTTGCATTATTACTGTGGTAGATTTCTTAATACTTGCTGAACTAATATTGATTGAGCACTATTGTTTTTTTTTTAGAGACAATACCACTTTGTTGCCCAGGCTGGAAGGCAGTGAGTGGTTCAGTCACAGCTCATTTCAACCTCAAAATCCTGGGCTCAAATGGTCTTCTTGCCTCAGCCCTCCTGAGTAGCTGGGAACACAGATGTGCACTACCATACTTAGCTAATTTATGTGTGTGTGTGTATATATGTATGTATGTATGTATGTATGTATGTATGTATGTATGTATGTATTTATTTACTGAGACAAGAGTCTTACTTTGTTGCCCTTGGTAAAGTGCCGTGGCATCACAGCTCATAGCACCCTTAAACTCTTGGGCACCCTTAAACTGTGCCCAGCTGCTAATTTTATATTTTTTAAATTTCTTTTCAGTTTTTTATATTTTTATAATTTTTACACAGTCAGGGTCTCACTATGTTGCCAAGGCTAGTCTTTTTTTTTTTTTTTGGCATGCCAAGGCTAGTCTTAAACTGCTGGCTTCATGTGATCTTCCTTCCTTGGGCTTTCAAAGCTAGCTGGGTTTATAGGCATGAGTCACTGTGCCTGGCTTGATGCTTTTTTTTTTGGAGGCAGAGTCTCACTATGTCACCTTCAGTAGAGTGCTGTGACATCACAGCTCACAGCAACCTCAAACTCTTGGGCTTAAGCGATTTTCTTGCCTCAGCCTCCCAAGTAGCTGGGATTATAGGCGCCTGCCACAATGCCCGGCTAGTTTTCGTTGCAGCTGTCATTGTTTAGCTTGCCTGGGACAAGTTCAAACCTGCCAGCTTCAATGTTTGTGGCTGGTGCCATAACCACTGTGCTTATGGGCACCGAGCTGATACTTTTTTTTTTTGAGACAGAGCCTCAAGCTATCACCCTGGATAGAGTGCCGTGGCTTCCCAGCTCACAGCAACCTCCAATTCCTGGGCTCAAGCGATTCTCTTGCCTCTGCCTCCCAAGTAGCTGGGACTACAGGCGCCCGCCACAACGCAGCCGTCATTGTTTGGTGGGCCCGGGCTGGATTCGAACCCGCCAGCTCAGGTGTACGTGGCTGACGCCTCAGCCCGTTGAGCCACAGACGCCGAGCCAGATACTTTTTTTTTGTTTTGAGACAGTCTCCCTTTGTTGCTCTGAGTACAGTACCATACTGTCATGGCTTCATTATAGCTCACAACAACCTTAAATTCTTAGACTCAAGTGATCCTCTTGCTTCAGTCTCCCGGGTAGCTGGGACTACAAGCACCCACCATAACACCCAGCTAATTTTTCTGTTTTTAGTAGAGACAGCGTTGCACTCTTGCTCAGACTGGTCTTGAATTCCTGAGCTCAAAAGATCCTCCCATCTTGGCCTCCCAGTGCTAGGATTATAGGCATGTGCCAGTGCTCTCAGCCCTGATACATTCTTACTAAAGTCCAAAATTTACAGTAGGGTTCACTCTTTGCGATGTACAGTTTCATGGGTTTTAATGCAAAAAAATGTCAGTTGTCTACCATTTGTGTATAGTATATATTAAAGAATCCCCAGATTACTATCATTGTAATTTATTTTATTTATTTATTTTGAGACAAGGTATCACCATGTTCCCATGGCTACAGTGCAGTGGTGTTATCATAGCTCACTGTGACCTCAAACTCTAGTCTTAAGCAAGCAAGCCTCTTGCCTCAACCTCCCAAGTAACTTAGACTGTAGGTATGTGCCATTACACCCAGCAGAAATAATTTTCTTGGGTGCTAGGCTTATGTCTGTGGGTTCTTCTCTTTTTACAGATTTTGGTATAGTAATTCTTACTTCATTTTTTATAGTCAATAATGTAAAACTAGTTATACTTATACTTAGTGCACGAACTCTTTATGTCACAGTGTATAGTTTCCCCCTTGTGACAGTCAGCTCTGGTTTGCTTCCTTCCGTCCTGTATGTGGTTGTCATTGTTCTTGTTCCTGACCTTTAGAGTCCTTTATTTTTTATTTTTATTTTTTTGAGACAGAATCTCAAGCTTGTCCCCCTGGGAAGAGTGCCGTGGTGTCACAGCTCATAGCAACCTCAAACTCATGGGCTTAAGCGATTCTCTTGCCTTAGCCTCCCAAGTAGTTGGGACTACAGGCGCCCTCCACAACGCCTGGCTATTTTTTATTGTTGTTGTAGTTGTCGTTGTTTAGCAGGCCTGGGCCGAGTTCGAACCCACCAGCCCTGGTGTTTGTGACTGGCACCCTAACCATTGTGCTGCAGGCGCTGCCAAAGAGTCCTTTATTTTCTTTCTTACTCTCTATTTACTTTTAGTTAAATATTAAATTGATAGATCTCTCTCTTTTTTTTTGTAGAGACAGAGTCTCAGTTTATCTCCCTCAATAGAGTGCCGTAGCGTCGCACAGCTCACAGCAACCTCCAGTTCCTGGGCTTAGGCAATTCTCTTGCCTCAGCCTCCGGAGCAGCTGGGACTACAGGTGCCCGCCACAATGCCAGACTATTTTTTTGTTACAGTTCGCTGGGCCGGGTTTGAACCCACCACCCTCGGTATATGGGGCTGGCACCCTACTTACTGAACCACAGGCGCCACCCATTGATAGATCTCTTAAATTTTATTTTTACAAAAAGGCAGGAGAAGGATAAAAGGTACATTATCAGTCATTTATTATTTCAAACCCAAGTCTAGGGATAATGTGGCTTAGTCAGCCCTATTCTTTCTCATTACCTTGTGTGTTTCCCTCATCTATAAGGAGACCTGGCTCTTAAATTTTAGGCATATCTACTTTACCATTCCTGGAATACTTGGTGATTTTGGCCTGCAGAACAGTTCACTTTTCCATCTCTCTGTTCTGTTTGGCCTTTTGGAGTAGGATGGGGCTACAGAACTTCTGTTGTAGGATCATTTATCCAGGTGGCTGCCTGATCTTAGTTTTTTCTTTTTTCTGTTTCTTTTTTTTGTTTGTTTTTGCTGTATCTCATAGGTTTTATTTTATTTATTTTTTATTAAGTCATATATACATAGACCATGAATATATTTATGCCTTTGTGGGATTCAATGTGTTGATTATTTGTACAAATTGGAGTGCTTACATCCTACTAATTAACATAGCTTTCACCTCATTTACTTAATCACAGTGTTAAGACATTTGTGTTCTATATGTGATAGATTTGACTTGTACCCTTGCAATATGCTCCATAGATGTGGTCCCACCATTAACCCTCCCTCTATCGAACCATCCCCCCTCCCTTCCCATCCCCTTCCCTTTCCCTCCTTCATCCTGGGCTATAGTTGTGATTCATCTGTCATATGAAAGTGTGAGTGATTATAAATTGGTTTTAAAGTAGTACTGAGTACATTGGATATTTTTTTTCCATTCTTGAGATATTTTACTAAGAAGAATATTTTCCAACTCCATCCATGTAAACATAAAAGAGGTAAAGTCTCCATCTTTTTTAAATGCTGCATAGTATTCCATGGTATACATATACCATAATTTATTAATCCATTCATGGTCAATGGGCACTTGGGCTTTTTCCTAGACTTGGCAATTATGAATTGAGCTGCAGTAAAAAATCTGGTGCAAATATCTTTGTTATAAAGTGATTTTTGGTCTTTTGAACATACACCTAGTAAAGGAATCGCAGGACGGCAAGTCTATATTTAGATCCCTGAGTGTTCTCGAAACTTCTTTTCAAAAGGGACGTACTATCTTGCATTCCCACCAGCAGTGCAGAAGGGTTCCCTTTTCTCCACACTCATGCCAACATACGTAGTTTTGGGATTTTGTGATGTGGGCTACTCTTACTGGTGTTAGATGATATCTCAAAGTGGTTTGCATTTCTCTGATGATTAAAGATGATGAGCATTTTTTCATGTGTCTGTAGACCGTGCGCCTGTCTTCTTCAGAGAAGCTTCTGTTTATGTCTCTTGCCCACGATAAAATGGGATCACTTATTCTTTTCTTATTAGTAAGTTTGAGTTTCTGTGGAATCTGGTTATTAGACCTTTGTCAGAAATATAACCTGCAAAAATGGAAAAATATACCATGCTCATGGCTGGGAAGAATCAACATTTTTAAAATGTCTATACTACCAAAGCAATCTACAGGTTTAATATAGTCCCTATTAAAGCACCTGTGTCATACTTTAAAGATCTGGAAAAATTAGTACTTCGTTTTATATGGAAACAGAAAAAACCTTGATTAGCCAAGACATTACTCAGAAATAAAAACAAATCAGGAGGCTCGTCACCTGAGGCTTAACGGGCTAAGGCGCAAGCCATGTACACCTGAGCTGGCGGGTTCGAATCCAGCCAAACAAGGACAGCTGCAACCAAAAAATGGCCGGGCGTTGTGGCGGGTGCCTGTAGTCCCAGCTACTTGGGAGGCGGAGGCAGGAGACTCGTTTGAGCCCAGGAATGGAGGTTGCTGTGAGCTCTGATGCCACAGCACTCTACCCAGGGTGACAGCTTGAGGCTCTGTCTCAAAAAAAAAAAAAAAAGAAAAAAGAAAAGAAAATCAGGAGGAGAAATAAAAATACTACCAGATTTCAGACTATACTATAAATCTATAGTGATCAAAACAGCACGATACTGGCCCAAAAAATAGAGAGGTAGATGTATGGGACAGAATTGAAAACCAAGAGATGAACGCAGACACTTACCATCATTTGATCTTTGATAAGACTATCACAAATATAAATTGGGGGAAAGATTCCCTATTTAACAAATGGTACTGGGTGAATTGGATGGCGACTTATAGGAGACTGAAAGTGAACCCATACCTTTCTCCTCTAACAAAAATTGACTCTCAGTGGTTAAAGGCCTTAAACTTAAAACATGAAACTGTAAAAATTCTTGGAGAGAGTGCAGGGGAAATACTTGAAAAAATTGGCCTAGGAGAATACTTTATGAGGAGGAACCCCCCCCCCCCAGGCAATTGAAGCAACTTCCAAAATACATTACTGGGATTGGATCAAACTAAAAAGCTTCTGTACTGCCAAGTAAACAGTAAGTAAAGCAAGTAGACAGCCCTCTTTTTTTGTTGTTGTTGTTGAGACAAGGTCTCATTTTGTTGCCCTCAGTGGAGTGCTGTGGCATCATAGCTCACAGCAACCTGTAATTCTTGCCTCAGCCTCCCAATTAGCTGGGACTACAGGCGCCCACAGCAACACCCAGGTATGTTTTTGTTATTGCTGTTGTTGTTTAGCAGGCCCTGGCCTGGCCGGGTTTGAACACACCAGCCTCAGGGCATGTGAATGGCACCCTAACCACTGAACTATGGGCCCCGAGCCTTCAAATATCTTTTCTAAAATAAAGACTGCATGTACTGCAGTCCTGTGGCACCTGTAGCTCAGTAGGCAGGGGACCGGCCACATACACCAAGGCTGGTGGGTTCAAACCCTGCCAGGGCCAGCTAAACAGCAACGGCAACTGCAACCAAAAAATAGCCGGGCATTGTGGCAAGCACCTGTAGTCCCAGCTACTTGGGAGGCTCAGGCAAGAGAATTGCTAAAGCCCAAGAGTTGGAGGTTGCTGTGAGCTGTGACACCATGGCACTCTTTCCAGGGCGATAGCTTGAGGCTCTGTCTCAAAAAAAAAAAAAATTGCATATACTACAGAGTATCTTGCAATATGAAAGGTCTAGCTTTTTTTCTTTTGCAGTTCTTGGCTGGGGCTGGGTTTGAACCCACCACTCTGGTATATGGGGCTGGTGCCCTACTCCTTTGAGCCACAGGCGCCACCCGAAGGGTCTAGCTTTGGTCATAGTAACTGTTAAGAAGTTAACTAGCTGTATGAGTTGGAGAGTCATCCTATTCTCCGGGAACTTCCAATTTAAAAAAATTATTTTTGATGAACTACACAAAAAGAGGGAAACAGATTTTCGAGAAAAAAAATAAAATCTAAAAATTCTACTTAGGTATTAATAGTATGAAAACAAAAGTAGTGATGGCCGAGTGTGGTGACTCACTCTTATAATCCTAACATTCTGGGAGGCTGAGGCAGGAGGCTTGCCTAAGCTCATGAGTTCCAGACCAGCTTGAACAAGAGGAAGACCCTAGCTCTACTAAAATGAAAAAACTAAGGCAAGAGGATCACTTGAGCCCAAGAGTTCAAGGTTGCTGTGAGCTGTGATGCCACAGCTCTATACCCAGGGCAACAGAGTGAAACTGTCTCAAAAAAAGCAAGGGCTGGGCACCCCTTACTCAGTGGTTAGAGTTCTGGCTCCGGGGCTGGTGGGTTTGAACCTTGCCCAGGCCTGCTAAATGGGGAAAAAAAAAAAGCTCAGCGCCTATAGCTCAACGGCTAGGGCTCCAGCCACATACACCAGAACTGGTGGGTTCAAATCCAGCCTGGGCCTGCCAAACAACAATGACAACTACAACCAAAAAATAGCCAGGCATTGTGGTGGGCACCTACTGTAGTCCCAGCTATTTGGGAGGCTGAGACAAGAGAATTGCTGAACTCCAAGAGTTTGAGATTCCTGTGAGCTGTGATGCCACGGCATTCTACTAAGGGCGACATAGTGAGACTCTGTCTCAGAAAAAAAAAAAAATGGAGCGTGTTGTCTCAAAAACAAAAAAAAATAGGGATGTGTGTAGTCCCAGCTACTAGGGGGGCTGAGGCAAGAGAATCACTTGAGCCCAAGAATTACTGTGAACTGTGACTGGAGGGTGACAAAGTGAGACTCTGTCTCAATTTAAAAAAAAAAATGAGTAATGTTAAAATGTAAACCCTCAGGAACAAAGGCTGTATAGAACAGAATTCTTTCTGTAGTAAGCCCTTCATTACATATATAAGGTTTTGGAAATACGAGTTTCACAGAATAAAATAATGGTGGTGGAAAATAATACAGGAGTAAGGAAAGTATCTTATTCTGCCCATTAATTATACTCTGAAGACAGCAGCAAAGAAAATAGAGATAGACCATTTGTCTAAAAATATTCTTTTTTTTGTTTAAGGCAGAGCCTCAAGCCATCACCCTGGATAGAGTGCTGTGGCATCACAGCTCACAGCAACCTCCAATTCATGGGCTCAAGCGAGTCTCTTGCCTCCGCCTCCCAAGTAGCTGGGACTACAGGTGCCCGCCACAACGCTCGGTTATTTTCCTGTTTTTGCAGTTAGGCCAAGGCCGGGTTTGAATCTGCCACTTTTAGTATATGGGGCCGGTGCCCTACTCAATGAGCCACAGGTGCCACCCCCTAAGCTATACCCTTTTGATGAAGCTTGAGCTTCCCTCAGGCCTTAATCATTTATAAGAGACAGCCAAAAATGTTGGTCCTTTTTTTCTTTTTTTTGAGACAGAATCTCACTTTGTTGCCCTTTGTAGAGTGCTGTGGTGTCACAGCTCACAGTAACCTGAATCTCCTGGGTTCAAGTGATTCTCTTGCCTCAGCCTCCTAAGTAGCTGGGACTACAGGCACCTACCACAATGCCCGGCTATTTTTTTTTTTTTGAGACAGAGTCTCATTATGTCGCCTTCAGTAGAGGGCTGTGGCATCACAACTCACAGCAACCTCAAACTCTTGGGTTCAAGCAATTCTCTCACCTCAGCCTCCCGAGTACCTGGGACTACAGGTGCCCGCCACATCGCCCGGCTATTTTTTTGTTGCAGTTTGTCTGGGACTGGGTTCCAATTGCCCTACTCACTGAGCCACAGGCGCCGCCCTACTCCCGGCTATGTTTTTTAGAGACAGGGTCTCACTGTTGCTCAGGCTGGTCTCCAACCTGAGAGCTCAGGGAATCTACCCACTTTAGCCTCCCAGAGTGCTGGGATTATAGAGTGAGCTGCCATGCCCAGCCACTTTTTCTTTTAGGTCACATTCTACAGAAGTCTTAGGAGTCTCAGAAATTCTGTTAACATTTGCAGATATACTAGTAATAATGTGCAAATTACAACTTTAAAAAAAAAAGAGAGGTGAGGTTTCACTGTGTTTTCTAGATGAGTCTCAAACTCCTGGTCCCAAGTGATTCTCCCTCCTTCAGCCTCCCTAAGTTCTGAATAGTTGCAATTTGAGCCACTGATCATGCCTCAAATTGCAACTATTTCAAGTAGTGTTATTCACCTAGTAAGTTGGCCCAGTAAGTAAGAATTAAGCCATCTTATAACTTGATGAGTTGTATAGCATAGCCTTTTATTGTAATCAAAGCATACATTAATTTTAGAATGATAACAGCAAATGATTATCCAGATTTGCTCAAATTCAATTGTGTATTGAGTTTTGGTTTTTTTTGTTTTTTTGTTTTTTTTTTGTAGAGACAGAGTCTCACTTTATCGCCCTCAGTGGAGTGCCGTGATGTCAGACAGCTCACAGCAACCTCCAACTCCTGGGCTTAGGCGATTCTCTTGCCTCAGACTCCCAAGTAGCTGGGACTACAGGCGCCTGCCACAATGCCCGGCTATGAGCATTGAATTTTATTTTAAAGTTGAGTATACCTGGGCTCAGTGGTCCATCCCAGTAGTCACAGCTATTTGGGAGACTGAGGCAGGATGATCATTTGAGCCCAAGAGTTCTCAGTCAGCCTGGGCAACATAGTGAGACCCTGTCTCTGAAAATAAAAGAATAGCATTATTAAATATTAAGTCCTGTGAAGACTGGTAATGTTGCCCACATAAAGATAACGAGGTGCTAGCTTCTGTTGTAATGAATATGAGCTATAGGACTGATAACTTTGCTTCAGTGACCATTATCCTATAAATGTCTACCAGAGTCAGTGTTCATTTAGTTCTGGTTTTGCCTGACTCCAGAGGACTACTAAGGATTCATTGTGAAATTAAAATATAATATAAAGGGTTGGCTCATCTCAGGAGATGGTGCCTCCAGTTCAGAATATCTTTTGTTACTAATTTTAGCAGCCGTATTTAATGTTCATCGAACTAATTTATCCAGTCTTCATTATATTAACAATTGACCAGCTAGACTAAGACACAAGGTATTCCATCAATTTCTCTTGAAAAGCCATTTGACTTGCTTTTATCTGGATAAGATGAAGGAAAAGAGACATAATAGCTACATTGAAATCTTAACGTTGAGTTTAACCAAGTTTTATTAGGCCTCTATTGTGTTTAAATGTTATGGGGGATTGAAAAAATCGCCTAGATGTGATAGATACACTCTCAAGGCCCTTATAGTCAGGCAAACATGGACTCAGGTGTCCATGGCACACAGTTGAGGATGGGTAGGGTGACATGAAAGCATTATGAACCCAAAAGAAGGGAGTGTGATTTGTTTATTGTATGTTGCTGAGAGTACAGAGTTAATATTACTGTAGATAGGCTTGGTGCCCCTAGCACAGTGGTTACAGTGTCAGCCACGTACACGGAGGCTGGTGGGTTCAGGGGCACAGTGGTTACAGTGTCAGCCATGTACATGGAGGCTGGTGGGTTCGAACCTAGCCTGGGCCAGCTAAACAACAGTGACAACTGCAACAAAAATAGCCAGGCATTGTGGCAGCCGCCTATAGTCCCAGCTACATGGGAGGCTGAGACGAGAATTGCTTAAGCCCAAGAGTTTGAGGTTGCTGTGAGCTGTGACGCCACAGCTCTCTACCAAGGGTGATGTAGTGAGACTCTGTCTCAAAAGATAAAAAAAATTACTGTAGATACACAACCTAAGAAAAACTCTGGTAAAATATTATTACAAATAGGTAAGAGAATAATTAGTATACAATAGTTGGGGTTTGTTTTATTTTTTGAGACAGAGTCTTAAGCCATCAACCTGGATAGAGTGCCATGGTGTCGTAGCTTACAGTAACCTCTAACTGTTGGTCTAAGTGATCCTCTTGGCCTTAGTTTTGTTTTTTTTTATTTTAGAGACAGAGTCTTACTTTGTCTCCCTCAGTAGAGTGCTATGGCATCACAGCTCACAGCAACCTGCAGCTCTTGAGCTTAGGCAATTCTCTTGCCTCAGCCTCCTGAGTAGCTGGGACTTCAGCCGCCTGCCACAACTCTTGGCTATTTTTTTTTTTCTTGCAGTTTGCCTGGGGCCAAGTTCAAACCCGCCACCCTCCGTATATGGGGCTAGCGCCTTACTCACTGAGCCACAGGCACTGCCCTTGCCTTAGTTTTTTTTCTATTGCTCAGGCTGATCTCAAACTTGTGAGCTCAAGCAATCCACCCACCTCGGTCTCCCAGAGTGCTAGGATTATAGGTGCGAGCCACCAGGCCCGGCCAAAATAGCTGTGTTTAGAAAGCTTACTGGCAAAAGTGCTTTGTGTCTAGGGCACTTGTGTATGTGTTTATTTATTTATTTTTGAGACTGTCTCACTCTGGCACCTTGGGTAGGGTGCTGTGGCGTCATACCTCATAGCAGCCTCAAACTCTTGGGCTCAAACTATCCTCTTGCCTCAGCCTCCAGAGTAGCTGGGAGTAGCTGAGGCTACAGGCGCCCAGAACAATGCCCCGCTATTTTTAGAGACTAGGTCTCGCTCTTTCTCAGCTCAGGCTGGTCTGGAACTCCTGAACTCAAGCAGTGTACCTGCCTCAGCCTCTCAGAGTGCTAGGATTACAGGCATGTGCTACCATGCCCAGCCTTAGAGGCTAGTTTGAACAGAACTAATTTTGATTAGTTAATGTTTCAATAGTACAAAATGCGGAAGACTGCAGAGATACACAGTGAAACAACTCTTCTATGTTTTTCTCTTTATCCACCTGGTTTCTTTCTTTGGAGCCAACTATTATTAGCAGTTTGTTATGTCTGAGTTATGTATTTATAAATATGTATGAATCTATAATATGCATGTATAATCCCCACATTTTTTAAAATATAAAGACAAATATATTACATACACTATTGTGTATTTTGCTTTTTCTGCTTAAAATATTTCAGAAATTGTTTTATACAGGGTGTCCATAAAGTTCGCCTGCAGATTTGCATGTGAACTTTATGGACACCCTGTATTAGTACCTAGAGCTTCCTTGTTCTTTTTTTAAAAGCTGTTTTGTATTCCAGTGTATGATTTAATCATAATTTAACCAGTTTCCAGTTGATAGACACTTAGATGGACAACAGTGTTTTTGTTGATATAAGCAGTGCTATAGTAAATAGGCTTCTATATAATACCATTTCACACACATTATACACATTTATGGAGTAAATCCCTAGAAGTAGAAATGTCACACCAAAGGTAAAGCATTTGTAATTTTAGTAGGTATAGCCATATTCTTCTCTATAGAGAGTAAACAAGCACATTGATTTTCCCATAGTCAAGTATGGCAGGGGAGTCTCTGGACTTCCTAAGTCCGTCAGGATCCTTGAATTCTGTAAAATGATAGGCATATATCATTTTTGTATGTGTATGGATGTATATTTTTCTTTGGAAAGTGTCCACAGTTTTCATTATATTCTTAAAAAGTTATGTTGACTTAAAATAGGTTAAAGAGGCAAAGCATGGTAGCTTATGCATTTAATCCTAGCATTCTGGGTGGATTGCTTGGGCTCAGGAGTTCGAGACCAGCCTGAGTTGGTTTCTTGTGAGATCCCTGTCTCTACTACAAATAGAAAAACTAGCCAAGTGTAGTGGCTCGGCCTGTAGTCCCAGCTACTCAGGAGGCTGAGGCAGGAGGATTACTCAAGGCCAAGAGTTTGAGGTTGCTGTGAGCTATGACGACTCCATGGAACTCTACCCAGGGCAACCTTAAAATAGTTTAAAGAAACCACTGTCTGGAAGTTAATGGTCCTGAATTAAACACATTGCTTTGTATAGTTTTTCTCTTTTACAGGAATTATTTGAACAGAAGCTGTGCAAGTAATTATTGGAGATGTGTGGAATGTCATTTTCTAAAAGATGGGACTAATCTGATTCCCAACTTTTTATTGTTCTTCCCTCCGTTCCCTGGGAAGCCATGTTTTAAAAGAGGTTTTTTTCCTAGTAAATTGAACTTAGCAATAGTTTGTTAACTTAATTTTATTAATCAGAGGTTTAGAGTACTGTGAAGTGAGTTTCTTTTTTTTTTTGCAGTTTTTGGCCGGGGCTGGGTTCGAACCCGCCACCCTTGGCATATGAGGCCGGCACCCTACTCCTTGAGCCACAGGCGCCGCCCCATGTGAAGTGAGTTTCACTACAAGGAATTGAAATCCTTTCATCTTTTAGGAATTGATAAAAATTGTAGTGAAAATCAAGTCAATTTGACATTTTAAATCAGCTTTGTAAGTGAAAAATAATTCAGAGACCTCCATTATTATTTCTTGAATTTACTGGGGATCTGGGGAATAGACCTCTGTACTAGATGACTTCTAGGTTTCTTTTGAGTTTTGTTTGTTTGTGTAAAATATATTCTGAGGTTTAAATTGGAGGACTTGACTGTTATATTCTGCTACAACTATTTTTACAGGTAAAATTTCACTACAACAGATTCCACAGGGCTTTCATATTTTGGGATAATGGAATTAGTTTGTAAGATACACATTATTGAAAGTCACAATTCCTAGTTTGTAAGTCCTAGAGAGAAAACAGTAACTCTGTAATTAGAAAGTTAAAAGGCTTGCACCTGTAATCGTAGCACTCTAGGAGGCTGACACAGATGGGTTGCTTGAGCTCATAAATTCAAGATCAGCCTGAGCAAGAGTGAGACCCCATCTCTACTAAAAATCGAAAAACTAGCCAGCTGTTGTGGCAGGTGCCTGTAGTCCCAGCTACTTGGGAGGCTGAGGCTAGAGGATCACTTGAACCTTGGAGTTTAAGATAGCTGTGAGCTATGATGATGCCACAACACTCTACTCAGGGTAAGAGAATGAGACTCTGTCTAATTTAAAAAAAAAAAAGTTAAAATGTGTAGTTTATTTAAAGGTAGTTGGTATTATATGAAGTCCTGTCCTTTTAATATTATTATTTGGTGGTTTATTATAAGAAGATTTTTCTGGATATGATTAAAATTTTTACATGAGGTATAGTGAAGTAGACCTATATGTCATGCTAGACACTAGCACAGAAGTTAAAAGGTTACTTGATCAGCCGTTTCTATCGTTAATAGCACTTTAAGACAGAGTCTTACTTGGTCACTCTCGGTAGAGTGCTGTGGTATCGTAGCTCACAGCAACCTCAAACTCTTGGGCTCAAGTGATCCTCTTTTCTCAGCCTCCCAAGCAGCTGGGTGTCAACTTGGGAGCTGGTCCCTCCCAAGCAGGGACCCACCACAATACCCGGCTATTTTTTAGAGATGGGGTCTCGCTCTGGCTCATGCTGGTCATGAACTCGTGAGCTCAGGCAGTCCACCTGCCTCAGCTTCCCAAGTGCTGGGATTATAGGCGTGAGCCACACCTGGCCACAGTAAGGAAAAAATTTTGAAATATTTTACATACACTGGACCAGAGTTGGAGGAGCTATTTGTTGTGCATAATTATTTTTTGTTGTTAGCATATTTTAACAAGCTCTTCAAAGTTTTATTTCTTTCTGAAATAGAAACTTAGGACAGAATTCTTAGTGTGGGCCTGCCATTCTTATAAACTTTTTATTTTTTTATTTTATTTATTTATATTTTCTGAGATAGAGTCTTGCTTTCCCACTCTTGACAGAGCGCACTGGTGTCATAGCTCAGAGCAACCTCTTTGGGCTCAAGTGATTCTCTTGCCTCAGCCTCTCAAGTATCTGAGACTACAGGCACCTGCCACAATACACAGCTATTTTTAGAGATGGGGGTCTAACTCTTGGTCAAGCTGGTCTCGAACTCCTGAGCTCAGGTGATATACGTGCCTTGTCCTCCCAGAGTAGTAGGAGTACGGTCATAAACCATCCTTACAGAACTTTTTTTTTCTTTTTTTTTTCGGACAGTCTAACTTTGTCACCCTAGGTAGAGTGCCATGGCGTCATAGCTTACAGCAACTTCAAACTCTTGAGCTCAAGCGATTCTCTTGCCTCCGCCTCCTAAGTAGCTGGGACTATAGGCACCTGCCATAAAACCTGGCTATTTTTAGAGATGGCTCAGGCTAGTCTCAAACCTGTGCGCTCAGGCAATCAACTTGCCTCCCAGAGTGCTAGGATTATAGGTACGAGCTATCACACCCAGTTCCCTTACAGAACTTTTTATAATGACATTTGTTATACTGAGATTTTGCTTCTACTAATCTTTAATTACAATGAATTTCCAACATCTGGTCTGTGTTATTACCTTTTTAAGAGGCAAAGTCTCACCAGCTCACCCAGGCTAGAGTATGGTGGCTGTTCACAGGTGCAATCATAGTGTGCTGCATCTTCTTAACTCCTGACTATAGGCACACAACACTGTGCCCAGCTTATGTTATTGATTTCTAATAATATTCCAGTTTTGGGGGGTGTTTTTTGAGGTAGAGTCTCACTATGTTGCCCTCAGTAGAGTGCTATGGCGTCACAGCTCACAGCAACCTCAAACTCTTGGATTCAAGTGATTCTCTTGCCTCAGCCTCCCAAGTAGCTGGGACTACAGGCTCTCGCCACAATGCCCAGTTATTTTTTTGTTGTAGTATTTGTTGTTTAGCAAGCCTGGGCCGGGTTCGAACCCACTAGTATCAGTGTATGTGGCTGACACCCTAACCACTGAGCTATGGGTGCGGAGCTAATATTCCAATTTTTTGAAGGCTATATAAGTTAGATATGCACATATTAAAAAAACAAATCATAGATAGCCAATAATCTCTTAGTGGAAATTAAATGGAACTTTTAAAAATACATACACCTCAATCCTAAAGAGTGAAAGAATAGGGGAAAAGGAAACAAAGAAAAAATGTGACAAAGATGGAAAAATTTTGCAATAGGTTAGATTTGAAACCAGCTATATTGGTAATTAAATTAATTGTAATAAATGATCTAACACTCCAAGTAAAAGAGAATGTCAGATTACATGAAAAAGCAAGATCCAACTAACTATATGCTAACAAAAACTCACTGTATTTTTAACCCATATCTTTATATTTAAAAAGAGTGGGAAAAGATGCTATATAAATGCTAATATAAAAAAGCTGGAGTGGCTCGGTACCTGTAGCTCAGTTGTTAAGGCACCGGCCACATACACCAGGGCTGACGGGTTCGAACCTGGCTCAGGCCTGCTAATCAACAATGACAACTACAATAAAAAAATAGCCAGGCGTTGTGGCGAGTGCCTGTGGTCCCAGCTACTTGGGGAGCCTGAGGCAAGAGAATAACTTAAGCCTGAGTTTGAGGTTGCTGTGAGCTGTGATGCTACAGCACTCTACCCAAGGCAACATAGTGAGACTCTATCTCAAAAAGAAAAAAAACTGGAGTGACTATATTAGTAACACACAAAGGAGATTCCAGAACAAGGAAAATACTACTAAGAATAACAAAGTACATTGAATTCAGAAGGATGAATTTGTTGAGAAGACACAGCAGTCCTAAATATGAATGCATTACTCCTGTAACAGGGTAAAATAAAAATTCACAGTTGAAAAGAGGAATAGACAGATACATAATTACAGTTGGAAATTGTAATATTCTCTCTCAATAATTGATGTAACAAACAGGTAAAACCTCAGTTAGGATGTAGAAGATTTAGAAAATACTCTCAACTCTCGACGTTTATGGAACACTCTGCCCACATTCTTTTCAAGTGCATGTGGAACATTTACCAAAATAGACCATATGCTGGGCCATAAAATATGTTTCAATAATTTTAATAGGATTGAAATGTAGACTGATTTATGTAGAATTAATAAGAAATCAAAAAGAAAACAATATCTGGAAATTCTCCTAATAATTGAAAGTAAAATAATGTATTTCAAAGCAACCTTTGAATCAAAGAAGAATTCACAAGGAAAATACAAAATATTTATGTATAACTCAATGACAATGAAAACATAGTGTATCAGAATATGTAGCTCACACTACTACAGAACAAAGCTTATAACTTTAAAACAGAAGTCTAAAGTCTATAACCCAGCATTCTGCCTTCAGAAGCTAGAAAAAGAGCATTCTAAATAGGAGAGACACAAGAAAGGCCTGAGAGTAAATAAAATAGAAAACAAATCTAAATAACCATATATTCATTAACATAATTCATAATCCAAAGAAATTAGATTTGTAATTAAAAGTCTTCCCGCAAAGAAAAATCCAGATTCATATGGCTTTATTGGTGAATTTTTTAAAACACTTAAGGAAGAAATAATACTAGTTTTTTTTACAAATTTCAGAAAACATTTATGAAGCCAGCATTACCTTGATACCAAACCAGACAAAAACTTTAGGAAAAAAGAAAACTGCAGTTCAGTATCCCTCAATATATGTATAAGAATTATTAGCAAAGTACTAGGAAATTTGATCTAGCAGTGAATAAATAGGGTAATACATCATGATCACTTTTGTCATCTCTGTTGTAGAGTTGAAGTCACTATAATTCATCATATTAACAGAATAAAGAAGAAAAGGTTAAGTGACCTTGTAATAGGTACTTAAAATTTGATATAATTCCCAACACTAATTCAGTTAACCTTATATTTATGGTGAAAAATGGAATATTTTTTACCTAAAATTCAAAACAAGTCAAGGATATTTGTTCTCACAATTTTTATTCAGCATGTTCTGAAGGTCCTAGTCAGTGCAGTCAGGCAAATAAAAGGAAAAAGCTCACAGATTAGCAAGGAAAAACTATGTTTATTTTTTACGTGTCTTTTAGATGTTGTGATTGTGCACATTGTACTAAATAAGCTGTAAAAATGCTACTAGAGTTTAAGTTTAACTAGAATACAGATCAATTTACAAAAACCAGTTGGCAAATGAAGTTAAAACAATATCATTTATAACAGCATCAAATAATAGGCAGTATTAAACTAATTCCCAAGAGCAAAAGAGTAGGAATATTTCTTTTTTTTTTTTAATTTAAATACATGTATTTTATTATTCTTCATTACATTATTTGGAATATTTCTTAAAATTCCTTATAATAGAAGTTACCTTTGATTGTCATTTTATGGATGATAACATTAAGGTACAAAGAATTAAAGAACATTCATTTGTTCATAAGTATGCCCGCATAAACATACACTAGGTAACAGATACTGTGCTAGGGATATGGCAGTGAATAAAGATGTTCACAGAGTTTATAATCTAATGGAAATTGAAGGGAGAAATAAATTTAGGGTGCTGAGTTTCCAGTTTTGGTTCAGCATTTTTTATTTAGATGAATGATTGAAAGCTTTTACCTTTAGCTGTGCAGGGTGACTTGTGTGCATGGCTTATTAGGAATGGGCCACACTGGAGGATGTGAGCAGCGGTTGAGGTGAGCTTCATCTGTATTTATAGCTGTTCCATCACTTGCATCACCTCCAGACAGAGCAGCAGCAGCAGCATTTGATACTCATAGGAGCATGAACCCTACTGTAAACTGTGCATTCGAGGGATCTAGGTTGTGGGCTCCATATCAAAATCTTAAATACCTGATAATCTGAGGTGGCACACTTTGGATATTGCTGTCTCCCATCACCCCTAGATGGGACTGTCTAGTTGTAGGAAAACAAGCTCAGGGTTTCCACTGATTCTGCATTATAGTGGGTTGTAATATTATCTCTTTATATATTAAAATGTAATAACAATAGATATAAAGTGCACAAAAAAATGTTGGAATCATCCTGAAACCACCCCCCACCTCCCTCAGTCCATGGAAAAGTTGTCCTCTATGAAACTGGTCACTGATGTCCTTGGTTGGGGACTGCTGCCTCAAAGCTAAGAGTTCAAGACTAGCCTGGTCAACAGAGCAAGCAACACCCTATGTCTTTTTTTAAACAAAAAGTTTAAAAATTTGCTGGGTGTGATAGCATATGCCTGTAATCCTGGTTACTTGGAGACTGAAATGGGGGGATTGGTTGAGCCCAGGAGTTTGAGTCTGTAGTGAACTGTGATGCTGCTGCTGCTGCACCCTAGCCTGGGTGACAGAGTAAACCCCTGTCTCTTAAAAAAAACTAGTAATAATCCTTTATTTTTTAGGTAGATCTAAAATATTGTGACTTGTTGAAAAATTTGGTCCCTTTGTGGCAAATTATTGTATTGTAATACATGCTTGGCAAAATACATATAGAGAGAGTGGTTAAAACTGATTAATGTCAAAGTTTCATGCAGGACTCCCATAATAAGGGGAAAGAGGTAACTAATCTTCAAGCTTCAGCTGTATTTCAGGCACTGTATCACCTACTTACGCAATATATAGTATTATTTTATTTAATCCTTATAGCATCCCTAAGATGGGTGGTTTTTCCTCTTTTATCACAGATGAGAAGACCAGAGCTCATAGAACTTAAGTGATTTGCCCAGTTTCATACAGTGGTTCAATGATTCAGTCCCACACCTATCTGATTTTAAACTGTCGGTACCAGCTGTTCTCAGTCATTTTTGTATTGGTCACACCCCTGGTCCATCCCATTCTTTCCCACTCAGGACATGCAAGTAAGTGAGATTAATTTTTTATAGTGCTAATTTGAATCTTTGTTATTTTAGAAGTGCATCACTCACAGGAGAAACACTGATTTCTTGTGATACTTCCTACAACTGATGCAACAAATCACTAGTTCTAAAACACTTTTTTTTTAATTTATTTTTTATAAAGTCATTTGTACATAGATCATACATACACCATTATGGGATTCGTTGTGTTGATTATTTGTACACATTGGAGTGCTTACATGCTACTAGTCAACATAGCTTTCACCTCTTTTACCCAATTATAGCATAAGACATTTGTGTTCTGCACCTGATAGATCCAACTTATACTTGCCATATGCTCCATAGTTGTGGTCTCCCTACTAACCCTCCCTCTATCAACCCACCTGCCTCCTTTCCCTTCTCCCCCCACTTCCCTCCTTTATCCTAGGCTATAGTTGTGTTTTATTTTTCATATGCAAGTGTGGGTGATTATAAATTGTTTCAAAGTAGTGCTGAGTACATTGGATATATATTTTTTCCATTCCTGAGATACTTTACTCAGAAGATTATTTTCTAGCTCCATCCATTTAAAACACTTTAATTCAAGTCAGTTATTGTCTATTTAAACGTGAAGTTAGTTTAACTCTGAGCCGTGAGCCTGTGCCTTGGAAATAATGTGCGTTATGGGCATAAGTAATAGTAATATAGTTAAGAGCCTGTATATAGGTTATATCAAATGTACTTCCATCCTTGTGTGATAGATTAGTAGTGTAATTTTTGGAGTTGGAAGGTGAGCAGATGATAATACTGCACCCTAGTAGAAAAATTCCCAGATAGGTGGAGACTGGAAATAGAGGTAAATTGTGTGTGGATGGTAGAGTGATTAGTTATATAAAGTTACTGTCTTCTCACCCTTAAAGGGCAATAAAGGATATTGGTGATGTCTGCCTACCACTTTACAGATGAAGAAACCGAGGCTTACAGAGAATAGTTGACTTGTTAAAGGTTGTGCCACAGTCAAGTTCCAGAACTGGATTTAGACTGTTGTGTTTTATAATTATACCAATATATTGGACTCTGCAGTAGGAATTTTGTTACACTTTTTACTGATCAGAGATGCCAGTAGGATTTGTTTCCCAAACATTAAGTAATGTTCTCTTCATAACAGTAAAAGCCAGGAAATTAAATTAATGGTCATCAAACTTTCTTCAGGGTTACATACTTCTTGGGTATTGTAGTCTAGATTTTGTTGTTCTTTATATTTTTGTTTTTATTCATTTAATTTTTAGGGGGGGGTGGGTTCCCTCAGTCACACAAGCTAGAGTGCAGTGGTGTGGTCTTAGCTCACTGCAGCCTTGAACTCCTAGGCTCAAGCAGTCCTCCTGCCTCAGCCTCTCAGGTAGTAGGGACTACAGGCACATTCCATCACACCTGCCTAAGGTTTCTATTTTTGATAGAGACAGGGTTTCTCTGTGTTTCCCAGGCCGGTCTTGAATTCCTGTCCTCAATCAATCTTCCCATCTTAGCTTCCCAGAATACTGGGATTATAGGCATGAGCTACCAGTTGGGCTATTTTTTTTTTTTTTTTGCAGTTTTTTGCCGGGGCTGGGTTTGAAGCCACTTCCGGCATATGGGGCCAGCTCCCTACTCCGTTGAGCCACGGGTGCTGCCCTAGTTGGGCTATTTTCTTTTCTTTTCTTTTTCTTTTTTTTTTTTTTTGAGACAGAGTCTCGCTCTGTTGCCCTGGGTAGAGTGCTGTGGCATCATCATAGCTCACAGCAACGCCGAACTCCTGAGCTCAAGTGATCCTTTTGCCTCAGTTTTTCTATTTTTGGTAGCGTTGGGGTCTTTCTATTGCTCGGGTTGGTCTTGAACTCCTAAGCTCAAGCAGTCCATCCACCTTGGCCTCCCAGAGTGCTAGGATTACAGGTGTAAGCCACCACTCCTGGCCTTATTTTTCTGTTTCTTATTTGTTTTCTTTACTATGTATGTGCCCCATGATTTTGTATGAAGCTTCTGTTTCCCACCTGTGAATATTGAATTTGTAGTTTTGTAGTCTATAAAACAGAGGTTTTTTTGATCATAGGGAGAAAGTTTAAAGCATAAATTATAGGCCTTAAAATGAAATATATAGTAGTGCATATGGCTAGTACTTCTTTGAATATTGAAATCATACTCATTCCTTTTTTTTTTTTTGTAGAGACAAAGTCTCACTTTATCACCCTCAGTAGAGTGCTGTGGCGTCACAGCTCACAGCAACCTCCAACTCCTGGGCTTAGGCGAGGAGGCCTCAGCCTCCCAAGTGGCTGGGACTACAGGTGCCCACCACAACTCCCAGCTGTTTTTTTTTTGTTTTGCAATTTGGCCGAGGCCGGGTTTGAACCCTCTACCTTCAGTATATGGGGCCGGCGCCCTACTCGCTGAGCCATAGGCGCCGCTCATACTCCTTCCTTTTAAGATTAGTTTTTTTCTTTAATGATTCATTTTCAGATGTATAAGGAATTTATACATACTTTTATAATAAAGACAACTGTAATTGCTCGTTTTTCACCCAGCAGATGATTTTGGAGATCCATAATATAGATGTCAATACCTGTACACCTCATTTGGATCATTTTTCTCTAGATAATCATTCTGTAAACATTTGCAAAACAAGAAATCTTAAATGGGGGTGGTGCCTGTAGCTCAGTGAGTAAGGCGCCGGCCCCATATACCAAGGGTGGTGAGTTCAAACCCACCCACCACAACGCCCGCTATTTTTTGGTTGCAGTTGTCATTGTTGTTTAGCTGACCTGGGCCGGGCTCAAACCTGCCAGCCTCGGTGCATGTGGTTGGTGCCCCACTCACTGAGCTACAGGCACCGGGCCCCTGTAAGTACTTTCTGTATCCACCAACGTCTATCAGTTTGCCCTAGATCTTTTTATAATATACTCAATTAACGTGTACAATTCAATGGCTATTACTGTATTTACAGAGTGATATAACCATTACCACAATTTTAGAACATTTTCATCACTATAAAAAGAAATCCTGACCTTAGCCATTACCCCTCAGAAACTTCCAAAACCTCTGTCCCTCCAGGCTTTAGGCAATGATTAAGCTACTTTTTATCTCTCTGGGTTTGTTCATTCTGGGCATTTCATACAAATGTGGAATCATACAACCTGTAATCGTTGTTTTTTTTGTTTTTTTTTTGTTTGTACAGAGTCTCACTTTTACCGCCCTCAGTAGAGTGCCATGCCATCACATAGCTCACAGCAACTTCCAACTCCTAGGCTTAGGCGATTCTCTTGCCTCAGCCTCCCCAGTAGCTGGGACTACAGGTGCCTGCCACAACACCTGGCTATTTTTCTGTTTTGTAGTTCTGCCACGGCTGAGTTTGAACTCGCCACCTTTGGTATATGGGGCTGGTGCCCTACTCAATGAGCCACAGGCGCCGCCCACAACCTATAATCTTTTATGACTGGCTTTTGTGACCTAGCCTTACTTTTTCAAGGTTCATTCATGTTATAGCATGAATCAGTATTTCTTTTTGTTGCCAAATAATATCCCACTATATACAGACCGCATATCTAAACAAAACCACATTCTGTTCATCCTTTTGTCAGTTGATAGGCATGTGGGTTGTTTCCATTTTTGTCTTTTTTTGAGGCAGAGTCTTACTTTGTCACCTTCAATAGAGAGCTGTGATGTCATAGCTCACAGCAACCTCAAACTCTTGGGCTTAAGCAATTCTCTTGCCTCAGCCTCCCAAGTAGCTGGGACTACAGGCGTCCGCCACAACGCCTGGCTATTTTTAGAGATGAGTTCTCGCTCTGGCTCAGGCGGGTCTCGAACCTGTGAGCTCAGGCAATCCACCCACCTCGGCCTCCCAGAGTGCTGAGATTACAGGAGTGAGCCACCTCACCTGGGTTTTTGTGTCTTTTGTGAACAATGGTGCTGTGAACATTAATATACAAGTTTTCCTGTGGGCGTGTGTTTTTGTTTCTCTAGGGTATTGCTTTGAGTGGAATTGCTGGGTGTAATGGTAACTCTTTGTTTAGGAACTGCCAGACAGTTTTCCAAAGCACCTGCACCATTTTACAGCTCTACCAGGATTGTATGGAAGTTAAAATTTCTCCATATTCTCAGCAAACCAACATTTGTTATCCTCTGTATTTTTGATTATCTGCACTAGATCTTTTTTTTGAGAATCTCATTTTGTCACCCTGGGTAGAGGAGTGCAGTGGCATCATAGCTCACAGCAACCTCAAACTCTTGGGCTCAAGCGATCCTCTTGCCTCAGTGTCCTAAGTAACTAGAACTATAGGCACCTGTCATAATGCCCAGCTATTTTTAGAGAGGAGGTTTCCCTTGTTCAGGCTGGTCTTGAATTCCTGACCTCACACAATCCACCCACTTCGCATCTCAGAGTACTAGTATTACAGATGTAAGCCACTGCAGCCAGCCTCATGAGCTTATGTATTAGAGCAGCAGTTCTCAACCTATGGGTTGCGACCCACAGGAACTGTATTAAAGGACCGCAGCATTAGGAAGGTTGAGAACTACTGTATTAGAGGGATATAGTGTTCTTGGCCAAGTTGGAAACATTCTGGAAGTAACATAGAGATTTTACCAGTTTTTGAGTATGTCTTTTTCAATCCCGCATTCAGAACCTGGGGAAATAACCATAGGTTGGTTAAGGTAAAACACTGATCACATGAGCTCCACAAGCCCCTATTCTGACTGATAGACCAGAGCTACATATTGAGTTTTATAGAATTAGTGCTAGTTCAGAACTAGTGTCGGTTAGTAATCTTTTTTCTCAGGACATACTCACTCTGATGAAAGGCCATAGGTCCTTTTGGGGATGGCAGGAGAAAAATCAGCAGTACAGGATAAATTTTTGGCAGTGTAGTAGGATCCTTCCCCAAGGGGACCTGACCTTTCCTTCATTTGGTGGGTTCTGAGTCTGTAAACTGACTCAGATCTAGCAATTGATTGAGATTGTGTGACTCTTTTTTTATGATTCAAGTTAAACTTTTGTTCCTTTAACTTAGAACTCTTCTGCTTATACCCATCAAGTAAGAGAATTAAATAGACTTCACATCTGTTTTGCTTCTAGAAGTCCCATAGGTCTCCGGGAGTCAAGACTGTTCTGATAGACGCTGTTATAGTGTGAGAGGTGGTACTAATAATGACTTTAAAAAGTATAGAGAGTCTTAGTTTTACTTTAGGTTCAGTTTTTAATTGTTTTATCTCTTTAATGGAGTGTCAGGTAGTTTGACTTTGTGGGCAGCTATACTCTTTCATACCTAATCAAGGTTAACTTTTGTCCTCTGTTCTCAGTCCCTTTTAAGCTGTCAATTTCATCTAAAGAGGATATGATAGTTTATATGGGCTTCCCTCATGTGCTGAAGGGCTGGTGTCAAATTTATATCTTAACCTATTTGGAGAGATTTATAATTTATCCATATTGTTTTCTCTAGGCCTGAACTGAAGGTTTTTTTTGTTCTTGTTTTCTGAGACAGAGTCTCACTCAGTCACCCCAGGTAGTGCAGTAGTGTCATCATAGTTCACTGCAACTTCTAACTGCTAGGCTCAAGCTGTTCTCCTGCCTCAGTGTCATGAGCACACTCCTCCTGTGCACACCTTGATGCTCGGTTATTTTTTCTACTCTTAGTAGAGACAGAGTCTTGCTCTTGCTCAGGCTGGTCTTGAACTCCTGTCCTCAAGTGGTCCTCCTACTTTGGCCTCCCAGAGTTCTAGGATTATAGGAGTATGCCCAGCCATATCTGAAGTATTTTCAAGCCTTCCAGAAAGTGCATTTTAAGTGTACTAGAAACATGTTTTACTTTGTATTCTCTTTTCTTTTATTTTATTTTGAAACAGAGTCTCACTATGTTGCCCAAGGTAGAGTGCCGTGATGTCACAGCACACCACAACCTCAAACTCTTGGGCTTAAGCAATTCTCTTGCCTCCGCCTCCCAAGTAGCTGGGAGTACAGGTGCCCATATATATTTTGGTTGTAGTTGTCATTGTTGTTTAGCAGGCCAGGCTTGAACCCACCACCCTCAGTGTATTTGGTCGACGCCCTACTCACAGAGCTACAGGGGCCAAGCCTTGTATACTCTTTTTTTTTTTTTTTTAATTTAAATTTAAATTTTTTTATTTATTTTTTGCAATTTTGGCCAGGGCCAGGCTTGAACCCACCACCCCTGGTATATGGGACCGGCACCCTACTCCTTGAGCCACAGGTGCCGCCCTATACTCTTTAAAAACAAGAAATTTGGCCAGGCGAGGTGGCTCAAACCTATAATCCGGGAACTCTGGGAGGCTGAGGCGGGTGGATTCCCTGAGTTCAGGAGTTTGTGATCAGCCTGAGCAAGAGTAAAACCTGGTCTCTAAAAATAGCCGGTCGTTATGGTGGCTGCCTGTAGTCCCAGCTACTCAGGAGGCTAAGGCAAGAGGATCTCTTGAGTCCAAGAGTTTGAGGTTGCTGTGAGCTATGACGCAACTGCACTCTACTGAGGGTGACAAAGTGATACCCTGTATCAAAAAAAAAAATTAAAAAAGAATAAATAAATAAAAACAAGAAATTTGATCCTTGTCCATTTTTAAGCTGTCCATTTGATTTTTTTTTTTTTTTTTTTTTTGAGACAGTCTCATTTAGTCACCCTCAGTAGAGACTGTGGCATCATAGCTCACAGCAACCTCAAACTCTTGGGCTTAAGCAATCTATTGCCTCAGCCTCCCCAACAGATGAGACTATAGGCAGGTAGCATCATGCCCAGCTAGTTTTTCTATTTTTAGTAGAGTTGGGGTCTCACTCTTGCTCAGGCTGGTCCTCCAACTCCTGAGCTCAAGTAGTCCAGCTGCCTCAGCCTCCCAAAGTGCTAGGATTACAGGAATTAGCCACTGCACCTGGCCTAGACATGTGGTTTGCTTTTGGTTTTTGGCCATTACCAATAAAGTTACAGTGAAGAAATGTGTATGGGTTTTTATATCAACATGTTTTTCTTTCTGTTTTCTCTTTCTTTCTCTCATACAATTGCTGGATCATATAATTAGTGTTAAGTGCATTTTTAGTTTTAAAATAAACTGCAAAATAAAAAGGCAATACCTTTTTACATTCTCACCCACAATGTATGTGATTCAGTTTCTCTACATTCTTGCCAGCATTTAGTGTTGTTGCTATTTTTTGTTTTAGCCATTCTGATAGGTGTATAATAAAATGTCATTGTGGTTTAAATTTGTATTTCAACAATAGCTAATGATTTTGAACATCTTCTTAATGCTTGTTAATCATCTTTATATTCTCTTTCGGTGAAATGTCTTTTATTTCTTTTGTTTTTGTTTTTTTTTTTTTTTGAGACAGTGTCTTACTCTATTGCCACCAGCCTAGAGTGCCATGGCGTCAGCCTAGTTCACAGCAACCTCAAACTCCTGGGCTCATGCCATTCTCCTGCCTCAGCCTCCCAAGTTGCTGGGACTATAGGCGTGCACCACAACATGCAACTAATGTTTTCAGTTTTTAGTAGAAATGAGGATTTGCTCTTGTTCAGGCAGGTCTTGAACTCCTGAGCTCAAACCATCTTCCTACCTTGGCCTCCCAAGAATGCTGGGATTACAGGCATATGCTACTGCTGCTGTGCTCAGCTTTCTTTCTTTCTTTCTTTCTTTTTTTTTTTTTTTTTTTTGTGACAGAGTCTCACTATACTGGCCTTGGTAGAGAGCTATGGCATCACAGCTCACAGCAATCTGAAACTCTTGAGCTTATGCAATTCTCTTCCCTCAGCCTTCCAAGTAGCTGGGACTACAGGCATCTGCCACAAGACCCGGCAATTTTTTTGTTGCAGTTGCCATTATCGTTTAGCTGGCCTGGGTCGGGTTTAAACCCACCAGCCTCAGTGTATGTGGCTGACACCATAACCACTGTGCTACAGGAGTCAAACCAGCTTTCCTTTTGTTTTTTTTTTTTTTGTTTGTTTGTTTTTTGTTTTACAGTTCAGCCGAGGCCAGATTTGAACCCGCCACCTTTGGTATATGGGGCCGGCACCCTACTCGTTAAGCCACAGGCACCACTGATAGCTTTCTTTTTTTTAGAAAAAAAAAATTTATAGTTGGGCACTGTGGCTCACACCTGTAATCCCAGCACTCTGGGAGCCCGAGGCGGGTGGATTGCCTGAGCTCACAAGTTCAAGATCAGCCTGAACTAGAGCAAGACCTTGTCTCTAAAAATAGCCGGGCATTGTGGCAGACTCCTGTAGTCCCAGCTACTTGGGAGGCTGAGGCAAGAGAATCACTTAAGCCCAAGAGCTTGAGGTTGCCGTGAGCTGTGACGCCATGGCACTCTACCAAAGGCAACAAGTGAGACTCTGTCTCCAAAAAATAATAATAATAAAATAAAAGTAAAAAATTTTTTTGCTTAACACCCATAGCGCAGTGGTTATAGTGCCAGCTACGTACACTGAGGGTGGTGGTTCGAATCTGGCCCGGGCCAGCTAAACCATGATGACAACTATAACAAAAAAAATAGCCGGGCTTTGTGTCAGGTACCTATACTCCCAACTACTCGGGAGGCTGAGGCAAGAGAATCACTTAAGCCCAAGAGTTTGAGGTTGCTGTGAGCTGTGATGTGACAGCACTCTACCAAGGGCGACATAGTGAGACTCTGTCTCAAAATAAGAAATTTAAATTTGTATTATTTTTTACACATACAGATTATATAGTGACATTTTCCCAGTTTTCTAATTGGAGTTCTTTAAACTCTCAGGCTGTTGGGACTTCAGGTGCTCACCAGAATGCCCGTTAGTTTTTGTATTTTTAGTAGAGCTATAGGGTCTTACTCTTGCTCAGGCTGGTCTCGAACTCCTAAACTGAAGCAACCCACCGGCCTCAGCCTCCCAGAGTGCTAGGATTATGGGCATGAGCCACTATGCCCAGCATCATTTTAATTTTGTTACTCAAATTTTTGTTTGTTTATATTTAGGTATATGTTTTATTGGTAAAATGTTCTCTGTGTTGGCCACCTTTTATAAAATTTTATAATGAATATTTTTTAAATAAAGGAACGTTTAACTAGTTTCCCAGTTTTCCTATGTATGGCAATTTTGGGGACATCATGTAGTACTACCCCATGTATAATGAACATCCTTACTTTTCCCTAAAATATTTGAGCCAAAAATGCACATTATACATGGCAAAAATACAATAATTTTTAAAATAAAGTTAAGATTCTTTTTGTTTTGTTTTTTTGGTCTGTTAATGTCTATTCTAATACCATTTATGAAAGGCTTTTTTCAGTTTATCATAATTTATCACAACTCATAATTTATTGAATTACATTTGTACTTTGTCAAGAATCAGTTGGATGTATTTATGTGGGTCTGTATTTATCAGTTATGAGGATTAAATGTACTAATAAAATGCCTTGATCATGGAAGTGCTGCATAAGTTTTGGTTATTACTTTACGTAGCAAATAAAAATTTTTTAAAAAGCATTTAGATATACTCAATAGCCATCCTTACTTTCTAATTTATTTTAGCTTTTAAATTAATTTGGGGTGGGGTGGATAGGATCTTGCTTTGTTGCCCAGGCCTAAAGTACAGTGACATCATCATAGCTCACTATAACCTTAAACTCCTAGGCTCAAGTGATCCTCCTTCCTCAGCCTCCTGAGTAGCTACAGGCATATGCCACTGTGCCTGGCTAAATTTTCTATTTTTCTATAGAGATGAGGTGTTGCTGTTGCACAGGCTGGTCTCATACTCCTGGCCTCAAGTGATCCTCTTGCCTTGGCGTCCCAAGTGCTGGCATTAAAGGCGTGACTTTGTAATAAGTTTTGAAATCAGGAAGTGTGAGATCTCTAAATTCATTCTTTTTTTATTTATTTTTGCAGTTTTTGGCCAGGGCTGGGTTTGAACCCACCACCTCTGGCACATGAGACCGGCACCCAACCCCTCTGAGCCACAGGCACCATCCTGTTCTTTTTTCTTTTTAGAGACAAGGTCTGTTGCTCAGTAGAGTGTGGTGGTATGATCGTAAGTATCATAGGTATACTATTACTCCAGGCTGGTGGCAACAGAGTAAGACACTGTCCTATTCTAGATTTTTATATGAATGGAATCATTTGATATATGGTCTATTGTGACAGGCTTCTATTTAGTAAAATGTTGTCAGGGTTTATTTATTTTGTTTTCATGTAGCTGTTCTTCCTTCCTTCCCTCCCTCCCTCTTGCATTTGTTTGTTTGTTTATTTATTTATTTATTTATTTATTTATTTAATTTGGAGGAGACAGAGCTGCACTCTGTTGCCCAGGTTATAGTGCCATGGCATCTACCTACCTCACTAGCTCACAGCAATCTCAAACTCCTGAGTTCAAGTGATCCTTCTGCCTCAGACTCCCTAGTAGCTGGGACTACAGGCACCTGCCACAACGCCTGGGTAATTTTTCTGATTTTAGTAGAGAAGGGATCTCACTCTTGCTCAAGCGAACTTCCCTCCACAGCCTCCAACAGTGCTCGAATTATAGGTGTGAGCCACCATTCTTGGCCTATTGTATCCATTTTTAGGTCCAAATATTTCATTATATTGATATGTCACATTTCATTTTTTCACTTGTATGTTGATGGACGTTGAGGTTGTTTCAACCTTTGGCTTTTGTGAATTATGCTCCTGTATACAATTGTGTCCATGTTTGAGTTTTCCCTTTTTTTTTTTTTTTCTGGAGACAGATTCACTCTGTAGTGCTAGATATATTGCCATGGTGTCATGATAGTTCGAAGCAACCTCAAACTCCTGGACTCCAAGTGATTCTCTTGCCTCAACCTCAAGCAACTGGGACTATAGGCACTTGCCACAAAGCCGGACTAATTTTATTATTTTTAGTAGAGACATGATCTTGCTCTTGCCCAAGCTGGTTCTATCTACATTTTTTTTTTTTTTTTTTTTTTTGAGACAGAGCCTCAAGCTGTCACCCTGGGCAGAGTGCTATGGCATCACAGCTCACAGCAACCTCCAATTCCTGGGCTCAAGCGAGTCTCCTGCCTCCGCCTCCCAAGTAGCTGGGACTACAGGTGCCTGTCAACAATGCCCGGCCATTTTTTTTTGGTTGCAGCCGTCATTGTTGTTTGGCGGGCCCAGGCTGGATTCGAACCCGCCTGCTCAGGTGTACGTGGCTGGCGCCTTAGCCCGTTGAGCCACAGGCGCCGAGCCTCTGTCTACATTTTTTATGCACATGTTTTCACTTCTCTTGGGCACTGTGTATGTGTATATATATGCTAGGAGTTGAATTTGGGGGGCATATAGTAACTAGGCTAAATTGAGAAACTGACCATTTTTGAAAGTAGGTGTATCATTTTATAACCAGGACTACTATAGAAGGGGTCTGAATTTCTGTTCTGAGTTTTAGATCTTGCCATCCTAGTGAGTAGTAAGTGGTATATCATTGTCTTTTTGATTTATATTTCCCTGATGTTTAATGATGTTGAGCTTCTTTTCACGTATATTTTGATCATTATATAATTTCTTTGGAGATATGTCTATTTAGATCCTTGGCACTTTTTTTTTTTTTAATTGAGTCAGAGTCTCGGTAGAGTGCCGTGGTGTCATAGTTCACAGCAACCTCAAACTCTTGGGCTCAGGTGATTCTCTTGCCTCAGCCTCCCAAGTAGCTAGGATTACAGGTGCCTGCCACAGCGCCTGGCTAATTTTTTCTTTTGTTTAGCAGGTCTGGGACAGGTTCGAACTCACAAGCCCCAGAACATGTGGCTGGTACCCTAACCACTGAGCTATCGGCTCCCCCACACACACACTTGGCACATTTCTAAATTGGTTTTTCTTACTAGTGAATTGTCAGAATGGGGGGGAGGGGCGCTACAGAGTCTCACTCTGCCCTCAGTAGAGTGCTTTGGCGTCACAGTTGACAGCAACTTCCAGCTCTTGGGGCTTAGGTGATTCTCTTGCCTCAGCCTCCCGAGTAGTTGGGACTACAGGCACCCGCCACAATGCCTGGCTATTTTTTTGTTGCAGTTTGGAAGGGGTCAGGTTCGAACCTGCCACCCTCGGTATATGGGGCCTGCGCCCTACTCACTGAGCCACAGGCGCCACCCATAAGAATTGTTTATACTGCATTGATGTCCCTTATCAGATACGTAGATCTGCAAATATTTTCTTCCATTTCATGGGTTATCTTTTCATTTTATTTTATCTTAGTTTTTAATTTATTTTTATTGATTTATTTATTTTGGCCCCGGCCGGGTTTGAACCTACCACCTCCGGTATATGGGCCTGGTGCCGGTGCCCTACTCCTTTTAGCCACAGGCACTGCCCTCTTTTCATTTTATTTATACCTTTTTTTTAAGACAGAGTTTCACTATGTCACCCTCTGTAGAGTGCGGTGGTATCACAGCTCACAGCAACCTCAAACTCTTGGGCTTAAGTGATTCTGTTGCCTCAGCCTCCCAAGTAGCTGGGACTACAGGCACCTGCCACAACTCTTGGCTATTTTTTGTTGCAGTTGTTGTTGTTCAGCTGGCCCGGGCTGGATTTGAACCCACCAGCCTTGGTGCATGTGGCCGGCGCAGTTAACCACTATGCTATGGACACCAAGCCTATTTATATCTTTTGAATTAGAAAAGATTTTAATTATTTTGTTGTTGGTGGTGGTGCTTTTGGTGTCATATCTAAGAATGCTTTGTCTAATCCAAGGTCATAAAGAGTTACTCTTGTATTCTAAGCTTCTTATAGTCTAGCCCTTACTGTTTTTTTTTTTTTTTTTTTTTTGAGACAGAGCCTCCAGATGTCACCCTGGATAGAGTGCTGTGGCATCACAGCTCACAGCAACCTCCAATTCCTGGGCTCAAGCGAGTCTCTTGCCTCTGCCTCCCAAGTAGCTGGGACTACAGGCGCCCGCCACAACGCCCGGTCATTTTTTGGTTGCAGCCATCAGTGTCGTTTGGCGGGCCCAGGCTGGATTCAAACCCCCCAGCTCAGGTGTACGTGGCTGGCGCCTTAGCCACTTGAGCCACAGGTGCCGAGCCTCTAGCCCTTACATTTAAGTGTTTGATCCATTTTGAGTTAATATTTATATTTGGTATGAAGTAAGGGTACAGTTTCATTGTTTTGCCTATGTATTTAGTTGTCCTGGTACCATTTGCTGAAAATGGTACTCATTGAATGGTGTGGGTACCTTGACAAAAATAATTTGATGACAATATGTATTTATTCCTGAACTCTCAATTCTGTTCCGTTAGTTATTCTTTTTTTTTTTGAGACAGAGCCTCAAGCTGTCACCCTGGATAGAGTGCGGTGGCATCACAGCTCACAGCAACCTCCAATTCCTGGGCTCAAGTGAGTCTCCTGCCTCCGCCTCCCAAGCAGCTGGGACTACAGGCGCCCGTCACAACGCCCACCCATTTTTTGGTTGCAGCCATCGTTGTTTGGCGGCCCGGGCTGGATTCGCCCGCCAGCTCGGGTGTACGTTGCTGGCGCCTTAGCCAGTTGAGCCACAGGCGCCGAGCCTCTGTTCCATTAGTTATTCTTATGACAGTACCGTACTGTCTGATTACTGTTGCCTTGTTGTGCCTTGAACCCTAGAGTATGAATCCTCCTGCTTTTTCAGGATTGTTTTGCTTATTCTGGTCCCTTGCAGTTTCACATGAGCTTTAGAATTAGCTTATGAATTTCTGCAAAGAAGTCAGCTGGGATTCTGATAGGGTTTTCCATTGAATCTGTAGATAGGTCAGAGGAGTGCTGTTGTCTGTTTTCATCCAAAGGAGATTGGTTCTAAGACAATCCCCACCCCAACACTGAGATTGGAGGGATGCTCAAGTCCCCTATATAAAATGTTGTAGTATTTACATATGAATCCTACAGATGGCCTCTTGTTCCCTTCTTTCCCTCCCTCCTCTCCTTTCCTTCCTCCCTTCAGTAGGGTTTTGCTCTGTCACTCAGCCAAGAGTGTGCTGTTGAGCTCAAGTGATCCTCCCACCTCAGCCTCCCAAAGTTTTGAGATTATAGGTGTGACCCGTGTTGGCTGGCCTTACATTTGTTGTTGTTAAATCCAGTATCTTGTCATTTCCACAGGTAGTTTTGCTTGATTTTGCTTTTCTTTTTTCTTTTGTACCATTCATACTTGTCTATTTCTTTGCATGCTTCCTAATATTTTTGTTGGGTGCTGGACATTTTAGATGATATATTGTAGCAACTCTGGTTACTGATTCTTTTCCCTTTCCCTGGATATTGTTATTATTTGCCTTTTTTTTTTTTTTTTAGTGACTGACAGGACCTTCACCCACTAGTGTTAAGTCTCTGATTTGTTCCTCAGAGAAGCTTGCCTTTAGGTATGCCTGCAGGAACCCTGGGATGAGGGCAGAGTTTTCTTCCTCCTTCCGTGACCCTACCAAGCTGTTAAACTCTGTTTCCCAGTTGTTCCATTGTTATCAACAATGTTTGGGGCATAATCTTCTTCTCTAAACTAATGCAGTCAAACTGTGGTACTTTTAAAAGAGGCATTTCTAAGATCTTTGTTAGCTATTTGTTATAACCCCAAAAGGGCACCTCCCAGCTGTTTTGCGCTCTGATTCTTACCATCAAACTAGTCAGCTGACATTCTAGGCCGTATCTTCATTATATCCAGGTATCACCTTCTAATTGCCTATGACCACTAATATCACTGTTACGGGAAACACCCTTAGACTTAAAACTTGCCAGGCTTTATTCCAAGTGAAGTCAGGTCCTTCTAGATACTTTGTGGTCCTCCTTCTTCAGGTAGAATATCTGAGCCAAAGTTCTGGTAGGAATGGGGGCAATGGCAAGTTTTTCTGTGAGTGATACTGAGTGCCAGGATAGGTGAGACTCAGAAGATGAGCCGCCTGAGGCCTTCTTGGCTTATCTCTTCTGTTGTGTAACCACTGTCCCATGAGCCAGGCAAAAGGGCTGTTGGGTCCCCAGTATTCTCAGTGTTCCATCCCTCTGGTAGAGGCTCTGTTCCACAAATAGGGCTAGAGAGAAGGGACACCCCACCCACCCCCACCCCGCCTTTGATAGTCCTGGGATTTAGCATCAACAGCAGGTGACAGGGGCAGGGTGAGAAACTCTGAAGTCATGCTCCTCCCCAATAAGAAAGTCCTTAGGGCCAGGCTTGGTGGCTCACGCCTATAATCCCAGCACTTGAGAGGCTGAGGTGGGTAGATTGCCTGAGTTTACAGGTTCGATACCAGCCCGAACCAGAGTAAGACCTCGTCTCTAAAAATAGCTGGGTGTCATGGCAGGCACCTATAGTTCTAGCTACTTGGGAGGCAGAGGCAAGAGAATCGCTTGACCCCAAAAGTTTAAGGTTGCTGTGAGCTGTGACACCTCGGCACTCTACCAAGGGTAACAAAGTGAGACTCTGTCTCAAAAGAAAGCCCTTAGGTTTGGATCTTGGGTAAGAAGGGTTCTGTGTTATTGGTTGTAGCTTCTGGAGCCAGTGGGGATCATCTTGCTTCAGATTCCACAGACTTTCATCTTTCTCACTGAATTTTCATAGATCTTGTTGAATGGATGTTCATTTGCTCTTTGCCTTTAGGACCATTTCCGGAGACTTTGAATTCTTGTGTTTTTACCAGTTTCACTGAGGAGCAGGGTAGTGGAGCTCCTCATGCAATCATGCTGGAAGTTGATTTCTTGTAACTTTATCTTTTAAGTTAGCGTTCATGCTTTCATAAGACATGACATAGAAAAGCATTTCTTTGTGTATTGTTTTTTTTTTTTTCCTTTTTTGGCCGGGACCTGGTTTGAACCTTCCACCTCCGGTATATGGAGCCGGCACCCCACTCCTTTGAACCACAGGCGCCACCCAGCAATTCTTTTATTATGAGCCGTGACCACTTCTTATAAGGGTTTCCTAATATATTCCTTAACATCTCCATTTTCAGATACTGCTTTTATGATACAGTAGACCAGGAGAATTGATTTCTCATTCTTATTTTCCTTAAGTAATGAATTTAGCATATGAATTCTAGAAGGGAAAATCTGCATATAGTAAGTTCAGAGTTTATAAGGGAAATGAAAATAATAATAGCTAGAGAATTTTAATGAGGAAACACAATGCTGTGGTTTGGTTCTTTTTGTTTTTCTTTTTTTGCCCCAGGCTAGAGTGTGCTGGCCTCAGCCTAGTTCACAGCAACCTCAAACTCCTGGGTTCAAGAAATTCTCCTGCCTCAGCCTCCTAAGAGCTGGGACTACAGGTGCCCACCACAATGGCTGGCTAAATTTTTTTTTTTTTTTTTTTTGTAGAGACAGAGTCTCACTCTATGGCCCTCAGTAGAGTGCCATGGCGTCACACAGCTCACAGCAACCTCCAACTCCTGGGCTTAGGCGATTCTCTTGCCTTAGCCTCCTGAGTAGCTGGGACTACAGGCACCCACCACAACACTCGGGTATTTTTTTGTTTTGCAGTTCAGCCGGGGCCGGGTTTGAACCCACCACCTTCGGTATATGGGGCCAGCGCCCTACTCGATGAGCCACAGGTGCCGCCCAATGCATGGCTAATTTGTCTGTTTCTAGTAGAGACAGAGTCTCACTCTTATTCAGGCTGATCTTGAACTCTTGAGTTCAAGGGATCTTACTGCCTCAGTCTCCTACAGTGTTAGGATTACAGGTGTGAGCCAGTGTGCCTGGCCTGGTTTAGCTTTTTTCAAGTTGATTTGGAGCTAGCTGTTGTAGTTAACTCTTGGTTTCTCTGACTTGTCTTAGATATCAAAATCAATAACTGCCTCTTTAGTTTTGTTGTCATCTTAAATTAAAATTTCTTTTGATTTACTATGATTTTTTTTTTCAGGGGCCACTCAATAGTGAGTCTTCCAATCAAAGCTTGTGCAGTGTGGGGTCCTTGAGTGATAAAGAAGTAGAGGTAAGAAGCTATTTCCATTGCAGGACTTCTCATTTTCATACACCTTCAGGGTAGGTTAAAAGCACCACATAACAACTCCAGGGGCACTGTTGTAGTCTGTGTGACTGGTTTTTCTTTGAGCTGTGTGCTGTTTACATCTGTACAATGATGATATGGCCATTATGGGGTTTTTTAAATTATAATCATGAATGAATCTTGTGTTTTTAAAAAAATTTTTTTACATAGTTGCCATCAAGAAAGGGTAGCTTATGTGCGCTTGAAGTAATGCTTGTCAGTACTTTAACAACATAAGTCACTGGCTGACTTTAGTAATAGAATTTGAAGGAGTTTTGTTTGTTGTAATTGTTCTGTTTAAATAGAAGATTAGATGTTTTAAATTAGGCATATAACATAGCTGCATAGATATGGGTCTAAGTCTGCAACCATGCGCTTTGCACTTAGATAAAACTTTCAATAAATTATAGAGTTATTTGCTTTATTATATAGATCTTTCTTTTTTGAAAAAAAAAGAATTGAGTTTAAACTCTTAAATTAGAAATATTAATAACAGCAGTTGTCTGAGAGCTTACTGAATAGTAGACATGTGTCCTCCACTTGTGCTTTATAAAGTATATGTACATTTTGCAGCAACTCTGATTTACAGGTGAATAAATTGAAGTTCTGATATTTTAAGCAGTCTGTCAAAGATTACATAGGTGGTTTAGTTCTAGTACTTTTTCTTTTATTCTATTTTAAGAAGCAGGACACTGATTCAGGACTTGTCTATGCCAGTTATATCTTTTTATATATTTGATATTTTGTATAATTCTTTATTTTTCCTAATGTAAAAACTTTACCAAAATGTTAATTGTGACATATATGGTATTTAACAGACTCCTGAAAAAAAGCAGAATGACCAGCGAAATCGGAAAAGAAAAGCTGAACCATATGAAACTAGCCAAGGTAGTAATAATTTCATACCAATAAAAATACTAAATTCTTATGTACTTAATTTTCTAACTTACACTAAATAATTAGTTTGTACATAGGGATTCCTAACAAAAGTTTATGTACTTTAAGGGAATATTAGGCTGTTTGTTAGACACTTGCCATTTGTTATACACCTGACAAAACAGTCCCCATTCTTTGGGGACTCTTGTTTTCCCTGTTGTAAGCTAGCAGTCTTCTCACCACAGGTTTTTCTGCATTGCAACCATTTATTGTATAGATGGAGGTTTACTTTGGAGTTTTAACTCTGTCTTGGATTAGATCAGTGGTTTGTTAATAATAGTCAGACATAGCTTCATTTAGATTGCTGTCCTTTCTACCTACTGTTCTTCTATGGCAGTTTTTAAAAATTTATTTTCAGGCTTGGCACCTATAGCTCAAGAGGCTAAAGTGCCAGCCACATACACCAGAGCTGGCAGATTTGAATCCAGCCTGGGCTTGCCAAACAACAATGACAACTATAACCAAAAAATAGCTGGGCGTTGTGGCAGGCGCCTGTAGTCCCAGCTACTTGGGTGGCTGAGGCAAGAGAATAGCTTAAGCCGATTCTCGGCTGGACGTTGGAGATTGCTGTGAGCTGTGATGCAACAGCACTCTACCCAGGGCGACAGCTTGAGGCTCTGTCTCATAAAAAAAAAAAAAAAAAAATTATTTTCAGTTTTTTAGAGACAGGATCTCAGATGCTATAACTCCAAACTCAGGTTGGAGTACAGTGGTATGATCGTAGCTGACTGCAACCTCTGACTCCCAGGCTCAAGTGATCCTCCCACCTCAGCTTCCTGAGTAGCTGGGACTATAGCGATACCACCACCACACCTATCTGATTTATGTTTTTTGTAGAGACAGGATCTCACTGTGTTGCTCAAGCTGGTCTCTGACTCCTGGGCTCAAGTGATCCTCCAACCTTGTCCTCCTAAAGTGCTAGGATTATAGATATGAGCCACTGTGCCTGGCCTGGCCTCCCTCCCTCCTTCCCTCCCTCTTTCCCTCCCTCCTTCCTTCCTATCCTCCTTCCTTCCTCTTTTCCCCTTCTTTCCTTTCTCTCATTTACTTTTTCCTTTTCTTTCTCTTTCTCTCTCTCCCTACCCTCCCCCATCTCTCCCCTTCCCTTCTCCTCCTCTCTCTTTATCTCCCTCTCCTCTTACCCTCCTCTCCTCCCTCCCTTTTTTCCTCTTTCCTCTTTCTTCTCTTCCTTTTCTCTTCTTTTTTCTTTCTTCCTGTTTTTTTTTAGTCTACAGATAATTATTTGGGATCAGCTGGGACAACATAAGCAAGACCTCATCTCTACAAAAAAATTAAAAATTAACTGGGCTTGGTGGAGGTACACCTGTAGTGCTAGCTATGCAGGATGCTGGGGTGGGAGGACTGCTTGAGCCTAGGAGTTTTAGGTTACACTGAGCTATGATCATGCCACTGCATTCCATCCAGCCTGGCAGCCTGGGCAATAGAATGAAACCCTGTCACACACACACACAAAAAAAAACCCCCTAAAATCTATAATTCATTTTATATTTTGGGGGGAAAATCCTCACAAGGTGTCAAAGTCATATGAAGTTTTGTGAAATTTGAGGAAAGTAAGGCTTGTCAAAAAAAAAAAGTTTTGTTTGAAATAGAATGAGTTCTTTAGTTTTGATGAATTTGCTTTGAACTTTTATTCTCTTAGACTGTGAAGTGAATTATAGATTAGTTTTATTTTAGCTGAGAATTATGGCATATGAAGTCTGACAATTAAGTTTGCAAACTTGCCACCATGTGCTGATGTTAGTAGCATTGTACAAACATCACCGTACAAGGTATCATAACCTTAGTATTTCAGTATCTCATAGCTGTGATCGTGTTGTCATGTGGTGGTGTCTTCCTGAGTGGCGTTAATTATTGCTGTTGCATGTTTTTGTGTGCTGTCGTAAGAATGTCAGCTTGAATTAGAGCAATGAACAAACATTAAATTTGTTGTTAAACTTGGCAAGAGTGGAAATGAAACCAGAGACATGTTAGGCCAAATTTACGGGGATAATGTCATGAAGAAAACAGCAGCGTGCAAATGGATTAAATGTTTTTTTGAGGGGAGAGAAAATGTCACTGATGAGAGATCAGGGGAACCAATAATGAAGAGAACTGATGAAAACATTGCAAAAATTTGTCATTGTGTGTCAAAATCATCAGCTGACTGTGAGGACCATAGCAGACCAAGTAAATATCAAGAGAGAAACAGAAAAATCTTAATGAAAATCTTGGCTTAAAAAAGGTGTATGCAGAAATGGTCCTGAAGGAGCTCACAAATGAACTAAAGCCAAGAAGAGTCGAAGTTTGCCAAGACTTTTTGGAGAGGCAAGATAGTGTTTTGAACTGTGTTATCACTGGTGATGAAACAGGTGTGTACAATACAACCCTGGAACAAACCATCAAAGTGCATAGTGAAAGCCAGACAATCCAAGACAAAAACTGTTCCATCAGTCCAAATTGAATCAAAATGACATTAATAACCTTTTTTGATATCAGATGAATTGCTCATTACAAATTTGTAACAACTGGATAAACAGTTAATCAGGTTTACTATTTGGAAGTGCTAAAAGGCTGTGTGAAAAAGTTAGAGGAAAATGACCTGAACTTTCCCCCACAATACAAGGCTCTTGCATCACAACAATGCACCAGCAATACTCTTCCTACTTACCTGATCTGGCCCCCGATGACTTTTTTCTTTACCTGAAGATAATGGAGTATTGAAAGGAAGACAATTTGACCACATGCAGGACATTGGAGGTAACACAATGACAGCTCTGATGGCCATTCTAGAAAAAGAGTTCCAAAATTTTTTTGAAAGGTGGACCAGATGCTGGCATCAGTGCCTAGCTTCCCAAGTGGAGTACTTTGAAGGTAACTGCAGTGATATTCAGCAGTGATGAGGTATGTAGCACTTTTTGTAGGATGAGCTGGTGAACTTAATTGTCATACCTTGTACATTATGTTAGTGTATTTATAAAAGGAAGATTATTGAATCTTAGAGCTGTGAGAATTTCTTCTTTTCTTGTTCAATCTTTATTATATGGAGGAAACACTGTTCTTAGAGCACAGATATTTTGACTCATTTGTTAAAAATAAAGCTGACACTTAAGTTTATAGCAATGTATGCAGTATTGAATACAGAGCACATTTTAGTGAGTGATGATTTATGTGTGTACTGGAAAAACTGTACTTACTTTGGTTTCGTTTTCAGGGAAAGGTACTCCTAGGGGACATAAAATTAGTGATTACTTTGAGGTAAGTTAAATTTTTGGAAAAACTATAGTTTTTTTTAAAAAAACCTAAATTCTTGTGTTCATTTATGATTTTAGAAAGCAATATTTTGCCTTTACTATGCTCTTTCTCCCTTCCTTCCCATCTTCATCAATAAGTGCTGCCCTGTCTCTCAATAAGAGGAAACTGTTGTTGACTTACTAAATTTAAATTTGCTTATTATGTGTCTTATCTGTGATGATATAAGAATTCACAAATGAGGTGATTTTTCTCTTGGCCAGATGAGGCTTTGTGTCTTATAAAGATTTAGGTGGAATAACTTGGACTCGTCTTTTGTCCTCTTCCCTTTAGTCCAGTGGAACCTGTCGCAAGCTCACTGACCCTTCTTTAGTGGTTGCTAAGGAAGATACTAACATCCACTATACCACTGTATTTCTACTTTGTGTATTTTAAGAAAAGAAGGGAAAACATCCTTTTCTCCTGTCCTTTCAAAACCATGTGTATCTTCAACTTTCTAGCTATGTGTTCTTTATATCTTGGACATTTTTGCTGGAGCTCCTTTAAAATCTCATTAAAACGATAGAAGAATTTGACTTATGTGGCTTTTCTTTCTAGAGTAAGATGGATTGATTGACTTAAAGGGGCCATATATAACTAAAACCTGTTTGTGTATTAATCTTTTACTCTCCTTATCTGAAGCATAGTACTGTTTTGAATTATTCATATCCATTTTTCCCTGTTGGCCAGTTTGCTGGGGGAAGCGGGCCAGGAACCAGCCCTGGCAGAAGTGTTCCACCAGTTGCACGATCCTCACCGCAACATTCCTTATCCAATCCCTTACCGGTAAGCATTCACCTGGAGAAATTTGACACCTGTTGTAGGAGACTAGAAGCCCAGGAACACTCAAGCAAAGTTTCTTTTTCATTAATTACCCATTGGGAGATGAGGCATTAGAGAGAAACGTTCATAGTTTTACCTATGAATCACTTACTTAGATTCAAATCTGTGTCAGAAATGTTGCTTTTTACAAAAACTAACTCTGTTTTCTCAGTGTGATAAATTGCCTCTAACCCTGTAGCTCAGTGGTCTGTCAAGGAAGTGATTCCAATCCAAACATTACATTTTTATCTTTGCCAAATTTATATGTTCTTGTAAGTTCTTTCCCTTTTAAAAATTTGATCAGCTTCTAGTATTCGAGTTATCTCCAGAGCTTATTACTCAGTGCTACAGTAGAAAAACAAATGCTATCCAGATTTTTTTTTTTTTTTTTTTGAGACAGCCTCAAGCTGTCACCCTAGATGGAGTGCAGTGGCATCACAGCTCATAGCAACCTCCAATTACTGGGCTCAAGCGAGTCTCCTGCCTCCGCCTCCCAAGTAGCTGGGACTATAGGCCCTCGCCACAACACCCGGACATTTTTTTGGTTGTAGCCGTCATTGTTGTTTGGCGGGCCCTGGCTAGATTCGAACCCGCCAGCTCAGGTGTACGTCGCTGGCACCTTAGCCCATTGAGCCACAGGTGCTGAGCTGCTATCCAGATTTTTGCTAGGTTTGTTTCTAGCCTGTAAGTGAGATCTGAAGATCAGAGATCTGTATTTAGGCTCAGCACCTGTGGCTCAAGTGGCTAAGGCGCCAGCCATGTACACCTGAGCTGGCGGGTTCAAATCCAGCCTGGCCCGCCAAACAACAACAATGGGTGCAACCAAAAATAGCCAGGTGTTGTGGCGGGCTCCTGTAGTTCCAGCTACTTGGGAGGTGGAGGCAGGAGAATCGCGTGAGCTCAGGAGTTGGAGGTTGCTGTGAGTTGTGATGCAACAGTACTCTACCCAGGGCAACAGCTTGAGGCTCTTGTCTCAAAAAAAAAAAAAAAAAAAAATATATATATATATATATATATATATATATATATATATAAAATATTATATTATATTTAATGTCAGTGGTTCTCAACTGAGGTAGTTTTGCCCTCAGGGGACATTAGTAAATATTTGGAGTCTTTTTTTTTTTTTTTTTGAGACACGAGTCTCAAGCTGTCACCCTGGGTAGAGTGCTGTGGCGTCATAGCTCATAGCAACCTCCAACTCAGGCTCAAGCAATCCTCTTGCCTCCAGTTTTTCTATTTTTAGTAGAGACGGGGATCTTGCTTTTTTGCTCAAGCTGGTCTAGAACTCGTAGCTCAAGCATTCCACCCACCTCAGCCTCCCAGAGTGTGAGGATTACAGGCATGAGCCACCGTGTCTGGCCTGGGGTCATTTTTGGTTGTCATAGGAGGTGTGGGGTGGATAGGGCCTTAGGTATCTACTAGGCAGAGGTCAGGGATGCTGGTAATATCATACAATGTTAGGACAGCCTCCCTACAACAAAAGTTATCTGGTTCAAGATGTCATCAGTGCTGAGGTTGAGAATTCCTGAGCTAGCTAATGTAGGATTGTGTTAATTTACTCCATTCCTTTGGATTGTTGATCCCATTCCAAGATCTCTGTACATAGAGTGTGCTCTGTCCACTAAACCTTAGGTGGCATGTTGGGGGCTGAGGGTCTCCAAGATCAGAAGTTTTTATTTTAGATCTCTGTGTTTAAGAAAGTTGTTTTTCTGGCTCTGCGCCTGTGGCTCAACAGGCTAAGGCGCCAGCCATGTACACCTGAGCTGGCGGGTTCGAATCCAGCCCGGGCCCACCAAACAACAATGTGGGCAACAACCAAAAAATGGCCGGGCATTGTGGCGAGCGCCTGTGGTCCCAGCTACTTGGGTGGCTGAGGAGACTCGCTTGAGCCCAGGAATTGGAGGTTGCTGTGAGCTGTGATGCCACAGCACTCTATCCAGGGTGACAGCTTGAGGCTCTGTCTCAAAAAAAAAAAAAAAAAAGAAAAGAAAATTGTTTTTCTTTGCCTCAGTAGAGTTGTATAGTACTACTCTTTTCATAAGTGATTTAGGCTTCTATATTTTAAAATGTACTCCCACCCCTCTACTGTCCATGAAAACGTGCATTCATTAGGATGATTGTAATTATTAAAGCATTTATGAAAACAGCAAACACAGTTGCTATTGTCATTTTTGCAATATTTTAAAATGTTAGCAATGTTTAATGTATAGGTCTGTTGAGTAGATTGAAATTTGTTAGATAACTGTTGAGGAAGCCTTTGCCTCTGCTTTTCTCCAGTTTTAAACCAATTAAAGTTTTTAAAATGTCAAGTGGGATTGTAGAGTGTCTATTTGGGACAAATATGTTTTGTAGAAATTCTCAATATTATCTCTTCTTGAAATCCTTTTTTTCATTTAGTTTTTAGTAGTGTGATCATCTATCTTTCATGTGTCGGTTTAGGTAAAATTTTACCCAGAGACAAAAGAAATGTACTCAATCATCTATAGGTGTTTCTGTTAGCTATGTGAACGTGACTTGGCCCCATCATCAACTGGGCAAATATAATTGTATACTGGACATTGAAATAGAAACCTTAGTTTCCCTTTCCACTGTACTGAGAAGCTCTTTATCCTCCCAGTTTGTATTCTGTGCTTTATTGTTATAATCAAAAATTTGTGTGTAATACACAATTCCTTTTTCCTGCTCACTCTCCCTTCGTCATACTTGCCTGAAAAAGCAAGTTAAAAGCAGCTCTGGTTAAATCTAATTCTCTACCTTTTCCTTGTTTGCCTCTGACCAGCTCAGTGTGGTGAGAGGAAAACACACACACCTAAGCTGACTTGATTTATCCTCATGTGCACCCCTTGTTGCCTGCCAGTCCTACTATATTTCTAGTTCTCTTTCCTCAGTGAATAGTTCATATTTTGTCATCTCTTGCAAACCTCCAGCAACACTTCTACTAATTTCTTGAGATGGCCTTGCCCTTTCATTTTACTGAGAAAATAGAAACAGTCAGAAGAGAATTTCTACGTGTTCCTATACCAGATCTGCCAAGCTACTTACATCAGTACCTATAACTGCCTTTTAGGATAAGTGAACTTGCTAGCCCTTCACTTGGGTTCTGATCTATGTGATAATTATATATCCAGCTTCCTACTTGATATTTCTACTTGTGTATCTAATGTACAGCTTGAACCTTAACATGTCTACAAAGGAACTCTTGGTCCCAAAACAACAGTGGAGTACTCTGCCTGTATTCACCCCTGTCCTGGTAAATGACGGTTTACACCATCCAGTTTTCTAGGTCATAACCTCATATCCCAAATCTAATCCATCAAAAACTTCTATGTTTCTTTTAAAATATATTGGAGGATAGTCTGAAGGTAGTGAATTATCTCAGTTGATAGGTCAGTCAGTTATAAATGGAACTCCTTGTTCCTTCTTCTGCTTTTTCCCCCCTTCTCATTACTGCACTTGACTATAGTCTTTAAAAAAAAAAAAAACACACATTATATTAAACCTCTGCCCACTTTTCTAATCTTCTGGTTCTCTGTGTTAGCTTCCAAAGAAGTCTCCTGTTTTTGACTTTGTCTTGCCTGGTCTCACTGTAGTAGCCCAAATGTTTGTTGAAAAGTTAAGGCATGTCTTGGCACTCTTAATGCTCACCACTGTCAGTTACTTCCCTTACTGAAGTCTTCACATGGCCTAAAAGCTCCTATGTGATCTGTGCTTCTCTCAGCCACCTGACTCTGACTTCTCTGACTGTTCTCCCTCTTGATGCAACTACAGTCATACTGTCCTCCTTGAAGTTCTTGAATGCTGTGAAGCAGTCTTTGCTTCAGAGTCTTTGTACTTGCTATTTCCTCTTCCAAGAATACTCTTAACAGTTGTCAGCATTAGGTTGTCGCTCAAAAATGATAGAGTAGTCTCCCTGGCCAACTTCTCTAAAATAGCAGTCCCTCACACTTTGTCACTTTCTTTGTCCCTAATTTTTATTTTTATTCTTAGTTATCACCACCTGATATGCACATATAAGTATAAATTTTCATGTATACTTGAATTTTTTTCTTCACATCTGTATATTAGAAGAGTACACATAGAAGTCTACAGTTTCATAAATTTTGGCAAACTGTACCACCACAAGAAACAAAATATTATTAGCTCTGTAAAGCTCTCCTGTGCTCCTTGCTGGTTATCAGCCTCTTCTTCCCTGCCGTTGGGATAGCCACTAGCCTGACCTCTAACAGAATAGATGACTTTCTTTCTATTTTTGCACTTTGTATAAAGGGAATCATTCAGTATATACTCCTTTTTTTTTTTTTTTTTGAGACAGAGTTTCACTTTATCGCCCTTGGTAGAGTGCCGTGGCATCACACAACTCACAGCAACCTCCAACTCCTGGGCTTAGGCAATTCTCTTGCCTCAGACTCCCGAGTAGCTGGGACCACAGGCACCTGCCACAACGCCCGGCTATTTTTCTGTTTTTGCAGTTCTGCTGAGGCCGGGTTAGAACCCACCACCTTTGGTATATGGGGCTGGTGCCCTACTCAATGAGCCACAGGTGCCGCCCATTCAGTATATACTCTTAACTTTGACACCTTTTGTTCCACATTACTTTTGTGAGATTTATCCTTTTTGTTGTATTTATTGGATATCATTATTGTCATTGGCATGTGGCATAATTGTAATACTTTTTATTTAATAATTTATATATTAAAATTTTTTTTCTTTTTTTTGAGACAGAGCCTCAAGCTGTCACCCTGGATAGAGTGCTATGACATTACAACTCACAGCAACCTCCAATTCCTGGGCTCAAGCAAGTCTCTTACCTCCGCCTCCCAAGTAGCTGGAACTATAGGTGTCCGCCACAACGCCCAGCCATTTTTTGGTTGCAGCCGTCGTCGTTTGGCAGGCCCAGGCTGGATTCGAACCCGCCAGCTCAGGTGTACGTGGCTGGCACCTTAGCCCGTTGAGCCACAGGTGCCGAGCCTTTTTTTTTTTGAGATAGAGTCTCACTTTTTTTTGCCGTGGGTAGAGTGCCCTGGTGTCAATAGTTCACAGCTACCTGAAACTCTTGGGCTCTAGTGATCTTCTTTTTTTTTTTTTTTTTTTTGAGATGGTCTCACTATGTCTCCCTCAGTAGAGTGCTGTGGCATCACAGATCATAGCAACCTCAAACTCTTGGGCGTCAGCGAGTCTCTTGCCTCAACCTCTCTGTAGTTGGGACTACAGGGGCCCACCACAATGCCCAACTATTTTCTTGTTGCAGTTGTCATTGTTTAGCTGGCCTGGGCTGGGTTTGAACTGGCCAACCTTGGTATATGTGTCTAGTGCCGTAACCACTATGCTGTGGGCGCCAAGCCTCCTCTTTGTTGTTTTTAAGACAGAATCTCACTTTTTTGCTCCAAGTAGAGTACCATGGCATCAGAGTTCACAACAATCTCAAACTCTTGGGCTCAAGCAATCTCTCTTACCTCAGGCTCCCGAGAAGCTGGGACTACAGGCGTCCGCCACAATGCCCAGCTATTTTTAGAGATAGGATCTCACTCTAGCTTAGAGCTGATCTCAAACTTGAGAGCTCAGGCAATCTGCCTGCTTCCCAGAGGGCTGGGATTACAGGCATGAGCCACTACACCCAGCCTCCATATTTTAATTTCTAATTGTATAATTAATTTCCTGCCCATCTTCTCCCACTAGAATTTTTTCTTTTTTTAAAGAGACAAGGTTTTGGCTTGGCACCCATACCTCAGTGGTTAGGGCGGCAGCCACATACCCCTGGGTTGTTAAGGCCTGCTGAACAACAATGACAACTACGACAACAAAAAATACCCAGGCGTTGTGGTGGGTACCTGTAGTCCCAGCTACTTGGGAGGCTGAGGCAAGAGAATTGCTTAAGCCCAAGAGTTTGAGGTTGCTGTGAGCTGTGACTGCACGGTACTCTACTGAGGGCAACATAGTGAGACTTTCTCAAAAAAAGTAAATAAAAATAAAATAAAGAGATAAGGTCTTGTCTCTCTTACCTTTTCTCCTTCATGAGAGGTAGCCACTTTCAATTCTTTTGGAAGTCCTCTAAATTTTCTCTTTGGAAAAAAGAGAGAAACAGGGTCTCATTCTGTTGCCCATGCTGTAAGGGCATAACCATAGCTCACTGCAACCTCAAATTCTTGTGCTCTAGTGATCCTCCTACCTCAGCCTCCCAAGTAGCTGGGACTATAGGCACACACCACCATGCCCAGCTAATTTTTAAATTCTTTGTCATAGCGATGAGGTCCTACTATAATAGTGCAGGCTGCTCTGGACTCATGGCCTCAAGTGATCCTCCTACCTCATCTTCTCAAAGTGTTAGGATTACAGGTGTGAGCCACCAGGCCCAGCCTACAGTGTTAATCTCTTGACAGCAGGGACTTTGTTTCATTTATTACTATTTCCATCTCTAATAGAACTTATTACATAGTGGTGTAATTATTTTAACTGATACGTCCACTTCAAATGTAAGAGACGTCTTACTAAATTTTCAGTCTTCACTACTGCGAACAGTGTTTGATACCCAATAGGCACACAAAACTATTTGCTGAAAGGGAAGAATAAATGGCTAACTAATTGTTTTGTTTTGGTTTTTTTCCCTGTAAATGATTCTTTTGGATTTTTTGTTAAATGTAAAGCAAAAAAATTAAGTACATGAAACATAAACATTTTCATGTAGGAGTTGGCAAAATATAGCCCATAACTGCTAAGCTAAGAATAATTTTTACATTTTTAAAGAATTGTATAAACAAGGAATATATAGCAGAGACTGATGTGGCCTTTAAAGCATAAACCGATTTCTTTCTTTTTTTTTTTTAAGAGAGACAGAGTCTCACTTTATTGCCCTCAGTAGAGTGCTGTGGCGTCATAGCTCACAGCAACCTCCAGCTCTTGAGCTTTGGTGATTCTCTTGCTCCGCCTCCCAAATACTCTTTCTTTTTATTTTTGGAGACGGTGTCTCACTCTGTAGCCCAGGCTAGAGTGTCCTGGCATTATCCTAGTTCATAGCAACCTCAAACTCTTGGGTACTCTTGGGTACTCTTGGGTTTAAGTGATCTTCCTTCCTCTGCCTCACAAGTAGCTGGGACTATAGGTGCCTGCCACACAACACCAGGCTGTTTTTTTCTGTTTTTAGTACAGACTGGGTCTTGCTCTTGCTCAGGCTAGTCTCGAATTCTTGACCTCAAGCAATCCACCTACCTGGGCCTCTCATAGTGCTAGGATTACCAGCATGACCCACTGTGCCCAGCCAGCATAAAATATTTCTGTCATACCCTTCACAAAAAAGCTTTTAGAAAATCATGGTGAAGTTAATGCCATGATTAGTTACATGCATTGGGTAAACTATTTGCAGCACCCTGGAAACCTGTGTGCCCTTCCTTGATCACAACTCCCTCCCACTACCCTGGAGGTGACCACTCTGGGTTCCTGTGCTAATCACTTACAGTTTAACCATCCAGGTATGCATCCCTAAACAAAATAGTTTAGTTTTATCCTTAAATCAATTTTGGTAATCACAGTGTTTAAATCTTATGTATTTTTTTTTTTTTTTTTTTTTGGAGATAGAGTTTCACTGTCACCCAGGCTAGAGTGTAGTAGAGCAATCATAGCTCAAGCAGTTTCTTCCTCCTTCAAGTAGCTGGGACTACAGGCATGGGCTACTGACTTATTATTTTGTAGAGACAAGGTTTTACTGTTGTCTAAGATGGTCTCAAACTCCTGACCCTAAGTAATCTTCTTACCTCAGCCTCCTAAAGTGCTGGGATTACAGATTTGAGCCACCATGCCCAGCCTTAATATTCAGTATTTTGATTTTTGGCTATTCTGTCATTTACTAAGAGAGGTGTGCAAACTCAAGTCTCTTGCTTTGATTGTGGGTGTTGTCTGTTTCTTCATATATTTATGTTAATTTTTGCTTTATATATTATTAAGTGACTCTCTTTAAAACTCTTTGCTTTAGCTGGGCATGGTGGCTTATGCCCAGTGAGACCTGGTCTCTTTAAACAAAATAATGATAATATAGCTTTTGCTTTAAATGTGATGTCTTATTCTGTTTTGCTCTGGTATAAAGGAAATACCTGAGACTGGTAATTTATGAAGAAAAGAGATTTATTTAGCTCATGGTCCTATAGGCTGCACAAGAAGCATTGCACCAGCATCTCATTCTGGTGAGGGCATCAAGGGAGCTTCCAGTCAAAGTAGAAGGCGAAGGGAAGCACATGTCACAGGGCAAGAGAGGGAGGAGGTCATGCTAGGCTCATGTAAACTAATAAACCAAGAATTCACTCATTATCACAGGGAGATCACTAAGCCCTTCATGAAGGATCCACCCTCATGGACCCCAAAACATTATTTAAAGCATATAATGGTTTGGATCTATTAAATACCAGATAAAATACATGATATGGTTTGGATGTTTGGCCTCTCCAAATCTTATGTTGAAATCTGATCCCCAGCGTTGAATGTGGGGATTGGATTTCAGCATAAGATTTGGAGCGGCCAAACATCCAAACCATATGATGTGTCTTATCTGATATTTAATAGATCCAAACTAATGACCTCAGAATACTAACTCTGTTTACTCTGCCACTTAGCAATGGTGTATGTTTTTCTTTTGCCTTTTTTCATTTGCTGATTGAGTCATTGATTGATTGAAATGAGGTCTTGCTATCTTGCCACAGTGCAGTGGCATGATCATAGCTCACTGCATCCTCTTATTTTGCCTTATTTGCTATTATTATTTTATGCTGTCACTGTTCATTTAGGCTTAGCTGTATGTTTACCTCTTACTTTGTACTTTTTTCTGTTTTGCATCATACCCCTTTCACCTGGGATCACTTTCCTTCTGCCTGAACTATTCCTTTAATATACTTCTACTGGGGTTGTTAGCTCTCTAGGTTTTTGTTTGCTAAAATAACTTTACTTTGCCCTTTGTTCTTGAAAGGAATTTTTGCTGTGTGTGTGTGTGTGTGTTTTATTTTATTTCATTTTATTTTATTTTAGAGACAGAGTCTCACTATGTGGCCATCCGCAGAGTGCTGTGGTGTCACAGCTCACAGCAACCTCAAACTTTCAGGATTAAGCGATTCTCTTGCCTCAGCCTCCCAGGTAGTTAGGATTACAGGCACCTGCCACAACGCCCGGCTATCTTTTTGTTGCGGTTGTCATTGTTGTCTAGCTGGCACGGGGCAGGTTCAAACCCACCACCCTTGGTGTGTGTGGCTGGCGCCGAGCCTGCTGTATATATTTTTAGATTGGCATTCTTTTCTCTTAACACAAGTGAGTTAAAAGATGGTAGTATATCATTACCAATTCTAGCTCCCATTGTTACTATTAAGAAAACTAGTCTCTTAAAAAAAAAGAAAGAAAGAAACTAGTGTCCAGGTAATTACAAGGATGGGGGAGAGATCCAAGAAACCAGCTTTCACTTATCTGTTATTTCCCTGAATGTGTTTGCTATTGTCTTTGGCTGCTTTAAAATCTTTATTTATAAGCTGGCCACAGTGGCTCATGCCTAATCCTAGCACTCTGGGAGGCTGAGGCTGGTAGATTGCTTGAGCTCAGGAGTTTGAGACCAGCCTGAGCAAGGGTGAGATCTTGTGTCTACTAAAAATAGAAAAACTAGCCAGGCATTACCGCAGATGCCTGTAGTCCCAGCTACTCTGGAGGCTGAGGCCAGAAGACTGCTCAAACCAAAGAGTATGAGGTTGCTATAAACTGAGATGCCACTGCAACAGAGTGAGACTCTGTCTCAAAAAAAAAAAAAAAACCTAAAACTTTATTTATTGTATTATAGTTTTATGCTATGTCTTTTAATTTCTTTTATTGATGATTCATTGGGCTTCTGGAATCTGTGGGATGGTGTTTTTAATCAGTTGTGAATAATTTTTAGCTATTCTCATTTCAGATGTTATCTCTGACTTGTTCTTTTTCTCCTTCTATGAAATTCTAAATAAATGTATGTTAGACCATCTCATTTCGTCACCATGCCTCTTGACTTCTTTTCTTGTATTTTCTTTTTGTCTTTATATGCCATTATGGAGAATTTCTTGCCTTTCAGTTCACAAATTCTGTTTTGTTGTCTCTAGTTTGTTGTTAAATTCACTGAATTCTTCATTTTGTTACTACTTTTTTATTTTATTTTACTTTTTCTTTTTTGAGACAGAGTCTCAAGCTGTCGCCCTGGGTAGAGTGCCATGATGTCATCATAGTTTACAGCAGCCTCCAGCTTTTGAGCTCACGAGTTTCTCTTGCCTCAGTTTTTCTGTTTTTAGTGGAGACAGGGTCTTGCTCTGGCCTGTGAACTCAAGCAATCCACCCACCTCAGCCTCACAGAGGGCTAGGTTTATAGCTATGAGCCACTATACCTGGCCTGTTACTACTTTCTTAAAGAAAAATTAGTGTTCCTTGTAGTTATTTTCAACTTGCCTTTCATTTCTTTTCTTTTTTTTAATCTTAATTTTAATTTTTTTTGGAGACAAGAGTCTAACTTTGTCACCCTTGGTAGAGTGCCGTGGCATCATAGCTCACAGCAACCTCAAATTCTTGGGCTCAAGTGATACTCTTACCTCAGCCTCCCGAGTAGCTGGTACTAAGGCACCCACAACACCCAGGTATATTTTTGTTTTTTAGAAATGCGGTCTTGCTCTGGCTTGGGCTGGTCTTGAACCTGTGAACTCAGACAGTCCACCCGCCTTGGCCTCCCAAGTGCTAGGATTACAGGTGTGAGCCACCATGCCTGGCCTTTTATTTCTTAAATGTAATAGACATGATTGTTTTATAATAATTTTGGTACCTAATAATTATGGTACCTAAAATTTTTTGAATCTGTTCCTGTTCTTGCTATCTCTTGTTTTTCTCAGTTTTTGCTATGGGTTTATTGTTTTTATGCTTTGTTTTTTAACTATGTAGTCCTTACTGTCCTTGAAAACTTATTTGGGAGATCTCTTTGATATCTAGGATGAAGAAGTATTCCTCCAGGGAGAATTTTTATTTGCTTTTTTTAAGTGTCTAGAGATTTTACCTGTTAACTACTTTAAACTGTGGAATTTGTCACTTATATGGTGTTTGTGTGGTTTGTTTATTTTGTTTCTTTCTTTCAACCATCAGGAAATAATGTTAACATTTCTCAGGGGAACCCTAGAACTTTGCATATTTCCTTGTAGTTCCCTAAGGTTGGAGGAAACTTTTCTTCTGGTTTACCCTTTCTTTGAGAATATAGCCCTGATTGAAGTGGGAAGTGTTTCTTATGGATCTTTCTACCCTGGGTGGGCTTTGGTATGTGACTGCTTGACATCATGGTGCCCTGAAAATGGAAATTCAAGAACAGCAGGTGTCTTTAGGCCATATATAACTTTGGTGCCTTTTTTACTTCTCTCATGTTTTTAATTTCACTTATATTTTGCACTAAGAGATCCCTAATATTTAATCAAGTCTTCAATGCTTTTAGGTTTTTTTTATAGGTAGTAGAACCTCTGTAAGTTGATGACTTAGGGACTGTAACAAACTGGTCAACACATGGTTGTAGTCAACATAAGGAACTAGGCCTACTGTACTGATATGTGTGAGTGGTGTATGTCTAGTCTTTAGGGCAGTTTAAGGAAGTGTCGATAGAGGGAGATGGTCAACTGTGCAGATTCTACCATATATATTGTATCCTGTCTTTATAGGGGTTTTTTGTTTGTTTGTTTTGTTTTGAGACCGAGTCTCACATGTTGCCCTGGCTAGAGTGTCACGTTGTTAACCCAGCTCACAGAAACCTCAAACTCCTCGGTTTAAGAAATTCCCCTGCCACAGCCCACCGAGTAGTTGGGACTATAGGCTTCTGCTACAATGCCTGGCTAATTTTTTCTATTTTTAGTAGAGACAGCATCTCACTCTCACTCAGGCTGATTTTGAACTCAAGGGATCCACCTCCCTGGGCCTCCCAAAGTACTAGGATTACAGGTGTGAGCCACTGTGCCTGGCCTTACAGTTTTTTTGTTTTGTTTGTTTGTTTTGTAGAGACAGAGTCTCACTTTATCACCCTCGTGCCACGGCGTCACACAGCTCACAGCAACCTCTAGTTCCTGAGCTTAGGCAATTCTCTTGCCTCAGCCTTCCAAGTAGCTGGGACCACAGGCACCCGCCACAATGCCCGGCTATTTTTTTGTTGCAGTTCGCCGGGGCAGGGTTTGAATCCGCCACCCTCAGTATACATGGGACTGGCGCCCTACTCACTGAGCCACAGGTGTCACCCAAGGCCTTATAGTTTTTTTCAAGGGAAGATTGATTCACACATCTTAACCTGCCATATTTTAAGAAATGTCTTAAAATTTTTCAACCCTTGGCAGATACTTATTGCATATATGATGGCAGAGTGATTAATTTTTATATTATGGTTTCAGAGATACATTCTCCCATGTAGGGAGAATATTGTGGTAAATGGGTACCACAGATGTTCTGAAGCTTGAATTTAAATGTTGCATTTAGTGGGGTTGGAGTGTTGCTCTTGATTGTAGATCATAGTTCTATAACCTAAATTCCTTTGCTAGAATCATTTAATTAGTTTCTTTTACTTTTATTTTCTAAAATGAAAATTTTAAATAGGTCAGGTGTAATGAATGACACCTGTAATCCCAGCATGTGTTTGTTTTTTTTTTTTTTGAGACAGAGTCTCACTATGTCACCCTCAGTAGAGTGCTGTGGCGTCACAGCTTACAGCAACCTCAAATTCTTGGGCTTAAACGATTCTTTTGCCTCAGCCTCCCAGGTAGCTGGGACTACAGGCACTCACCACAGCGCCCGTCTTTTTTTTTTTTTTTGGTTGTGGTTGTCATTGTTGTTTGGCAGGCCCGGACCGGGCTGAAACCCACCAGCTCCGGTGTATGTGGCTGGCACCCCAGCTGTTGAGCTATAGGCACCAAGCCTAATCCCAGCATTTTTGGAGTCATAGGCAGGAGGATCACTTGAAACCAGTAGTTTGAGACCAGCCTGGACAACACTGCAGGATCTCATCTCATTGCAAAAAAAATATTGGCTGGGTGTGGTGACATACAACTGTAGCTCCAACTCCACAGGATGCTGAGGTGGGAGGATTGCTTGAGCCTAGGAGTTCGAGGCTGCAGTAAGTTATGATGGTGCCTGCCACCCCAACCTGGATAATAGGAACAGAAAGAAACCTTATCTCTTAAAAAAAATAAAGAAGAAAGAAAAGAAAATGTTAAATAACTTTTCTTGGTAAAGATATATATGATGCTGAATATGAAAGTTTGACAATTCAGAAGTGGTAAAATAGAAAATCTCCTCCAAAAGAACTATTTCTAAAGAGTGCATTGAACAAGTATTTGTAGACCTGTATATCCACGTGTACATTTACATAATAGATTTTCTTATTTCCACTGTATTAATTTAATATTCTATAAACATTTGATTCTATAAATAGTGCTACAGTGGATATCCTTGTACATACTTGTGTACTTACATGTTTTTTTTTTTTTTCCCTTGAGATAAATCCCCTAATTGTAATTCCCAAGTCAAAGAGTATGGTCATTTAAAAATGCCATGGGCTGGGTGCAGTGGTTCATGCCTGTATTCCCAGCACTTTGTGGGACCTAACTAGGAGGATTAAATTGATTCCAGAAGTTTGAGGTCAGCCTGGACCACACGGCTATAAAAAATTTAGCATTTAGCCAAATGTGGTACACTTACAGTCCTAGCTATTCAGACTGAGGCTGAATTGTTTCAGTGAACTATGGTTGTGCCAGTGTGCTCCAGGCTAGGCCACAGGATAAAAACCTGTTTCTATTAGAGAGAGATATGAGGTCTTTTTGTGTTGCCCAGGCTATACTTGAACTCCTGGGCTCAAACAATTTTCCCGCCTCAGCCTCCAGAGTATCTGAGACTACGGGTGTTGCCACTGCACCCAATAATTTCTCTTCCGGGTTTTAATTTTTTGTTTGTTTTTGGCCGGGGCTGGGTTTGAACCCACCACCTCCCGTATATGGGGCCGGCAACCTACTCCTTGAGCCACAGGCACCGCCCTATAATTTCTCTTTCAATGCTAGTCCTTTGCCTATTTGTTTTGGAATATTTTAATTTTTTTTTTTTTTTTTTTTAGAGACAGAGTCTCACTTTGTCACCCTCAGTAGAGTGCCGTGGTATCACACAGCTCTCAGCAACCTCCAGCTTTTGGGCTTAGCGATTCTCTTGCCTCAGCCTCCCGAGTAGCTGGGACTACAGGCGCCCACCACAATGCCTGGCTATATTTTTGTTGCAGTTTGGCTAGGGCCGGGTTTGAACCTGCTACCCTCGGTATATAGGGCTGGCGCCCTACTCACTGAGCCACAGGCACCGCCTGGAATATTTTAGTTTTTTTACTAGTGGGTGGGAGCACATTATTTATTTATTAAGGTTGTTAACTTATTGTCATTATATTTAAAATATTTTTGACTGCTGGCCAGGTGGCTCACGCCTCTATAATACCAGTATGTGGGAGGCCGAGGCAGGTGGATTGCCTGAGCTCACAGGTTTGAGACCAGCCTGAGCCAGAGGGAGACATCGTCTCTAAAAATAGCCCGGTGTTGTGGTGGGCGCCTGTAGTCCCAGCTACTTGGGAGGCTAAGGCAAGAGAATCAGTGACTTGAGCCCAAGAATTTGATGTTGCTGTGAGCTATGATGCTGTGGTACTCTACCCAGGATGACAAAGTAAGATTCTGTCTCAAAAAAAAAAAAAACTTTTTTTTCTGACTCTTTGTGATTTTTTCTTTTAACTTTATGCAGACTTTTACCATCTAGACCTTAAACAAAATTTATAGTAGTCAAATTTGTCAAGTTTTCCCTTTATGACTTATGTTAATCTTATGTTAATCTCTTTATGTTCCTATAAATTTAATATACATGTATATTTATTTGTTTTGATACTCAGAGTCTCAGTCTGTCACCCTGGGTAGACTGCTGTGGCATCATCATAGCTACAGCAACCTCGCACTCTTAGGCTCAAGTGATCCTCCTGCTTCAGCCTCCCAAGTAGCTGGGACTACAGGTTCCTACCACAACACCCAGCTAATTTTTCTGTTTTTAATAGAGATAGAGTCTTGCTCTTGCTCAGGCTGGTCTTGAACTTCTGAGCTCAAGGGATCCTCCTGCTTTGGCATCCCAGAGTGCTAGGATTGCAGGTTTGAGCCACCATGCCCAGGCTAAAATGTATATTTTTAATGTCATGTTTTAAAAGTCCTTCTCACTGCTAGAAAGTTATAAAAAACATTGTGTTTTATTCTTATAATTGTATGTATGCTATATATGATAGTAATGCCTTTTTATCTCCTACCTACACAAATATCTTACTGTCTTTTTAACAGGTTCCCACTCATTTGAACTATGCTTTAATCACAAATTGTATATTCATATTATATGGATCTGTTTCTGATTTCGCTATTCTCTGTCAGTAGTCAATAGGTCTGTTCCTGTGCCTGCTTAAGTTAATGGAGCTTTGTAGTAGTTTTGTTATCTGGTCACATTTTTCTGATATTCTTTATCACAACTACATGGCTAATTTGATTATCTTTAGAAGTGAACATTAGAATTAATTTGTGAGACTCTACAAAAACAACCCCCAAAAGAGAGTAAGAGAGAACCTAGATGAACACTCTCCCACCATAGCATTTCCCTGTGTGCGGAGGAAATGCCAAAAACAATACAAAAAACCCTAATCATTGGTTTTTAGAGAAATTTGACCTCAGTACAGTTTGAACTCTAGAACATGGTATTACCATTGAAGTCATCTTACCTGTGAACGTGTAGTTTTTTCTTCATGTGTATTCTGCATATTTCTTATGTTTACTTCCAAGTATTTTATAGACCTTTTTTTGCTATTTTGAATCTGCTTTTCCTTTTATTACATGCTCAATTATGATCAGATGTTTGGTATATGAGGAAGCTTTTAATTTTTGTATATTTATTTTGTATTTGGGCCATCTTACTGGCCTCTGTTAATTGTTACAATAGGTTTTCAGTTGATTTCCTTAGCGTCCTTTGTGAATAGTTATATCATCCAAAAATGACACTTTTTAAATCTTTAATGTTTTCCAATATTTATACCTCATTTTTTAAAATTTTATTACATTGGCTAAAGCTTCTATAATAATGTTGAACGTGTTAATGTGTTGTTCCTGTCTTGTTCATAACTTGGATGAATATTGTAATACTATTATGATATTTCATGTTGATTTTTGAAAAAATCCTTTATTTTATTAAAGGAGGATACTTTCAGTTTTTTTAAGAGTTGCCCAGTAATGTGCTTATCCTTCCTGTCACCCAAAGTGCAGGGTAACTTGCACCCAAAGTGCAATTGTAACTTTTCTCCCTGAGTGTAATGAGTAATATCAGCATATCTATTATTATTGAACAGTTCTTTTTTGTGGAATACTATACATGGTTGTGTTTTATTATTCTTTTAGTATACTGTGGAACTTGTTTTGCTTGTGTGTTTTAGATTTTCACATCTAAGTATAATATGGTGAAATCAGAGCTGAGAGTGAATTAAGCTAAAGTCATAGGACAAATGTCCTAATTTTTGTTAAACTGCAGGATAGAAATAACATTTCTTGTGTAGAATTGAGGGTATTATGAAGTTGATTTGTTGAACTTTATAGTGTAATCTGTAAATTCAGGGTAATATAAGTATAGAACTAGTAAAATATAATGTCATAGAATTTGCAGTTTTTAGACAGGTTATAATCTCATCATCATGTTGTACTCTTGATAATATTTTCAGAGAAGTCTTTTTTTTCTTAATCACCTTATATTTGATAGCTTTGTTTTTACCTGTTACATTTTTGGGTAATATCAGATTCTCTTTCTCATGTAATTTGCACATTTTCTTCAATGTTTTCCAGCGGCGAGTAGAGCAACCCCTTTATGGCTTAGATGGCAGTGCTGCAAAGGAGGCATCAGAGGAGCAGTCTGCTCTGCCAACCCTCATGTCAGTGATGCTAGCAAAGCCTCGGCTTGACACGGAGCAGTTGGCACAAAGGGGAGCTGGGCTCTGCTTCACTTTTGTTTCAGTGAGTACAAAGGCTAAATTCATTCAGGTCCTTGTCATTGCCCTGGAGCTCCTTAGGAAAGTTGGGTTAATTACTTTTCTAATTCTATGTCATTTCTAAAGGTGTTGTGTTTTACTTACTTCTCCCTGGGTCAAGCTCCTGAAAGAGACAGCTTTATCAGAAAGCCTGAGCATACAATGGGAAGAAAAGTATAATCTTAGATCGACAAAGAAGAAAATACAGATCAAATTCCATTATAACAAAAATACTTATATAATTGAAAAAAATCTCCAAGCTCCAGCATTAAGTTATTTAAATTAGTATTTAAGTCTGCACAATTTTACTACACAGGCAGGCATTCTGTAGTAAGCTTACTTACTGATCTTTCCCATTGTGGGTTATATGGCTACCTACACACTTGAACCTTCCCACCCCTTTGGAGTGATGGCACAGTTACCTTTTCTAGGAATGTTTGGTTACCTTTGCTTTGTTCATTTTGCTTCTTTCTTTTTTTTTTTTTTTTTTTTTTTTTTTTGAGGCAGACTCTCACTATGTCACCCTCAGTATAGTACTGTGGTGTCACAACTCACAGCAACCTCCAACTCTTGGGCTTAAGCCAGTGGTTCTCAACCTTCCTAATGCCATGGCCCTTTAATACAGTTCCTGTGGGTCACAAACCACAGGTTGAGAACCGCTGGCTGAAGTGATTCTCTTGCCTTAGCATCCCAAGTAGCTGGGACTACAAACACCCGCCACAATGCCTGGCTGTTTTTTGGTTGCAGTTGTCATTGTTTGGCAGGCCCAGGGTTTGAACCCACCAGCTCTGGTGTATGTGGCTGGCGCCACAGCTGCTGAGCTATAAGCACCAAGCACATTTTGCTTCTTTCTTCTTTTTGGAAGAGTAAGAATTTGAGTCTTGTGAAAATGTGACCACATTTTAATTTGCCAAATTATAATCCAGTTGGAATCAAAAGTTGTTAGTTTTCTTGGTTTCTGCACCTTACTATGTACCTGTTTACTTACAAAAATTGTATAAAATAACAAAGTCCCATTCCCCTATTCCATTCGATCCTTTCAAATTTTTTCTCTCTTACTGATTTATTTTCTTCAATTATAATCTCAGTTTCCTTTTTGTTTGTTCTGTGGATTCTATGAATTATTAATCCAGGTGCCAAATGTATTCAAAAAAACAGTGAAAATGGTATCTGTTGTAAGGGAAGGAAATAAAAATAATAAAACAGCCAGTTTCTGTTAATTGTTATAATAATTAGTCATTTGCATATTTTGGAATGTTTTCTTATAGTTATTATCTCTTTACCTCAACCATTTTGCATATTTTGGAATATTTTCTTATGGTTATTGTTGCTTTGCCTAAAGAAAGATATCTAGGAGGTCCTCAGATAATGTCATTTCATTCATTGTTTTGTGATAATGCTGATGAGAAAAAAAATCCCAGAGATGGGCATGTTCGGTTCACTGGCATGTTTATAAAATCCTAGTCTGAGTAAGCGTGGGTGTGGAGTGTGAGTGTGCCCTGTGATGGAATGGTATCCTGTCCAGGCGTTGGTTCCTATTTTGTGCCCTGAACTGCTGGGGTAGGCCCTGGGCACCATCAACTCTGAACTGGAATAATTGGCTAAATTGTCACCTTACATGTTTTTGTTAATCTTTCTTAAAGGGAAGTATAGCTCACATTTATTTCAGTGTTTAATATTATAAATATATTGGTCTTTATTTAGAATTTTGGTGATGTTTTTACTTACAGAAATATGCTATAGGAACTTAACTCTTGTTTATGTCATTTAGTCTGTGGTAAAATTGGTATTCTTATGCAGTTATATGTTTCTTTTAAAGTCACAGTTTCCGAGAACCTATTGAAGGCACTAAGCAAGGACTTAATGTAATATGACTTCAGGAAATTTACAGAATTTCATGTGTGAAAACAGTATAATTCTATCTCTGAGTGACAAAGGAAATACACATCATTTAAAAATGGGAGAATTGACCCAATATAATTTCACAGAAGGAACTGAGAGAATTATGGAATATTTTCTGTGAGAATGCAGTATGCTACAGTATTGTTCAGAGAATGTGTTTGTCATTCACATATTTAAAGAATGTATATGTTTATTACACACTTATTTCTGTTAAATCTTTATCCTAGATATTACTTTGCTTGGCATAACCTTGGATGATCAAGGGGTTACTTGTCCTTTGTCCTCTCATTGCCTTAAAAATGACCTTTTCACTTGAGGAGATGTCCCTTTGTTTAATTCCACAAATATTTACTGAATGCCCATTATATATTATGTAGTTTAATACACAGGATTTTAATCAGTGAGAACTTGTTCTCCTGATGTAAGTCTTAAAAACTGTGGGCAAGGCTCGGCACCTGTGGCTCAACAGGCTAAGGTGCCAGCCTTGTACACCTGAGCTGGCGGGTTCGAATCCAGCCCGGGCCGCCAAACAACAATGACAGCTGCAACCAAAAAACAGCTGGGCATTGTGGCAGACACCTGTAGTCCCAGCTACTTGGGAGGCAGAGGCAGGAGACTCACTTGAGCCCAGGAATTGGAGGTTGCTGTGAGCTGTGATGCCACAGCACTCTATCCA
>CAUYRH010178332.1:0-22280 GCA_963574655.1 Perodicticus potto
ACGCACACATATACATGCACACACACATGCACGCACACAGGCACACACACATGCACGCACACAGGCACACACACATGCACGCACACAGGCACACACACAGGCACACACACAGGCACACACACATGCACGCACACAGGCACACACACATGCACACACACATGCATGCACACAGGCACATACACATGCACACACACGTGCACGCACACAGGCACACACATGCACGCACACAGGCACACACACATGCACGCACACAGGCACATACACATGCACACACGCACACAGGCACACACACAGGCACGCACACAGGCACACACACAGGCACATACACATGCACACACACACACACACATGCATGCACACAGGCACACACACGCACACATGCACGCACGCACGCACACACAAGCACAAATGAGGTCACTCGTCAAGTGAGTAATAGCAGACATATTTCATTGTCTAAAAATATTTCCTACGATAGACATGTTTTATGACTTCACGGTTCTCTAAAATACTTTGCCTAGCTTTGGATTTCACATAAGGCTTGGGGTTAAGGAGTTAGAGCCCAGCCAAGGAAAGGCAGTTTTAATTGTAAATCATTTGGCATTGCTAAGAGAACTAGCCTTGTCTTTGTCCTTTGTAAAGTGGCTTCTCTCCTCCTCTCCCTTTTTCCTTCCTTCATTCCTTTCTTTCTTCTTTTCACTCCTCCACAAAATCATATCAAAATAATACATGCTAGTAGTAATGTCATTATAAATATGGGCCAGGTGCAGTGGCTCATGTCTATAATCCTAGCACATTGGGAGGCCAAAGCGGGAGGATCACTGAGGCCAGGAGTTTGAGACCAGCCTGGGTAACAAGACAGATCCTGTCTCTACAAAAAATTAAAGCGGTCACAACCACGGGTATTGGAGCTTGATCCACTGAAGAAACTCTGGGAAGCTTTTAGTGTCATCCCACCTGAAGGGCGAGGGGATTGTGGGTGTTCACATACCATCTCCTGTCATTCATTTGTTGAAGGCTGCCCCCAAGGGTTGTTAATTCCCCTGCCCCTTGGTGCGCCAGGAGCATGGCCTTCTGAATGAAGCTTTATGGAAAGTCTTCTGCAAAGAAATGCAAATGCTGACAGTTTGGAGTTGGCCAACTTTATAATGAATTACATTCTTTTTGTTTTTTTCCTGAAATTAGTAAGTGCCTCTTAAAATTGGATTGGGGTTCTTGATAATGATTGCAAATCCTTCCCATACCTTCTCATGGTTCTTGACACGATATTTTATAGTGAATCACATGAGGTTTTCCTTCAGATCCATTTTTTTTTCTCGGAGACATCCATGGAGGCCTTTGTCATGCCCTGCGGACTGCATGCTGCCAAGGTCTCCCACACAGATGACATCCGAGGATAGCTGTGCTGCTGTCCCAGGGCTCTTTGCCTTCTAAGTTGAGTTCTCATTTCCTGGTCTGAGTGTTTTCCTCTTTTTGGTTTCCTTCTTGGAGGAGCACCTCATACTGAGTACAGTCAGGCTGGACGACTGCTGGGTGGGAGAGGCTCTGTCTCTAGGGCGCTGCTGCCCCCATCAGGGCCGGTAGCCCCTCTGCCTCTGTGTTGCCATCATTCCAGCATTTCCCTTCTTGTTTTCTGGGAGAGTTCCTTCATCAGGCTCCTGGTGGGAGTACCTCTTGTTTTGTATTCTGTGTCTTCCTTTTTCTGGTTTATTTCCTCATTTTGATGGAATCAAACTTCCCATGCTTTGGAAAAAAATGAGGTAAATGTTCTAAACCTTGTATGTCTGAAAATGTCTTTATTTTCTGCTTGACTGATATAGATTGGCTAGATGGAGTTATATATCAGAAATAATTTGCCTTCAGAATTTTGAAGGCATTTCTCTTTTGTCTTCCAATATTGCCATAAAGAAATAAGAAACAGCTGGGCATGGTGGCTCACGTCTAGCACTCTGGGAGGCTGAGGAGGGTAGATTGGTTGAGCTTAGGAGTTCAAGACCAGCCTGAGCAAGAGAGACCCTGTCTCCAAAATAGCTGGGCATGGTGGCAGGTGCCTGTAGTCCCAGCTACTCTGGAGGTTGAAGTAAGTGTATCACTTGAGCCCAAGAATTTGAGGTTGCTGTGAGCTATGACACCACTGCACTCTACTAAGGGTGACAAAGGGAGAGTCTGCCTCAAAAAAAAAAAAAAAGAAAAGAAAAGAAAAAGAAAAAGGAAGAGAGAAAGAAAGAAAGAAAAAAAGAAATATGAAATAATTCTGACATATAATCTCTTGCATTTGGCCTATTGTTAATCTTGTTTTTACATTTCTAGAAGCTTATAGAATGTCTTTTTTGTTTCTCTACTATTTTGAATCTTTATAATGAAGTTTCTTGATGTGGGGTGACTTTATTCATGGTGCTGTGTGTTCGGTGGTCTGACCCCTTTTGATTTGGAAACTGATGGCCTCAGTTCTGGGAAATGTTCTTACGTTATTTTGTTAATTATCATTATCATTATTATTTTGGGCTACATTTTCTCTGTTCTCTCTCTGGGACTCCTCTTATTCTGATGACAGTCTGCTCTGGTTGTCTTCCACTTTCCATGTCTCTCTTTTTTATCAATGCATAACATTTGTACATGTTAATGTACAGATGATTTATGTACAGTGATATTTTGTTACATGCATAGAATATAAAACAATCAATTCAGGGTATTAAGGCTATCCATCATCTTGAGCGTTTACCAGTTCATTGTGTTAAGAACATTTCAAGTCCTCACTTCTACTTATGTTGTATATACAGTATGTTTTTGCTAACTATAGCCACCCTGCTCTACTCTCTAACTGTATATACCCATTAACCAACCTCTCTTCATCTCCCACTACCAATACCCACGTCCTTGCCACCTTTGGGAGCTATCATTCTTCTCTCTACTTCCAGGAGATCCACTTTGTCTAAGCTCCCACATGAGTAAGTACATGTGATAGTTGAATTTTTTTTTCTATTTTATACTCCTCTTTCCAAAAAAATTTCTCAACTTTGGTCTTTAATTCTCCTGTTGAGTTTATCTTTTTCTTTCCTTTCTTTTATTTTTTTATTCCTGAATATTATGGGGGTACAAGTGTTTTGGCTACATGAATTGCTTTTGTACAATTTGAGTCAAATTTATAAGTATTATAAGTATAGTTTTTGAAGGTTTATTTTTGAATGCTTATTTTTCTAAGGTATCTTATCAATAATATTTCATAGATGCCATGTTTTTGTCTTAACTCTAAATGAACCAGCGATTTTCATTATTACTATAGTGCTGTATTTTCTTTGCTGTGTTCAGTCATTATTTTCTTCAAGTTTTTTTCTTTGGTTTGTTTTGTTTTGATAGTGACTTTTACTTTTTTTAAAGTTTTTTAATTTCAGGTTAAGTTAAGGGTACAAATAACCAGGTTATATAGAGTTCCTTTTGTGGTTATGTTCTGCACCCCTATAGCATGTCCATGACTTTTATATTTTGATATTTATTTTTCATGTTGAAAACTTTCCCCAGATGTTTGACCATCCATAATTGCTTATTTTTAAGAATGAGGAGCTAAAAATTTTTGGAAGCTGTAAGCGTGTGGGAAGGGCTGTTGATTTTGGGCTGTGTTGAAGGGTGAGCTATCTGAGCCCTGCGGAGGTGAACTTCCAGGGTTTGGTCTCGTTACCTTGGCATTACCGTTTCTGTTTAAGGTTTGGAGTTACCTTTTCCCAAACCCCCTTTTATGTGTGGTTAACTTTGGCTCAGAAAGAAACTTGCACAAAATTTGCAAAGCAGAGGTGCACCAGGAAACTACTTTTGGAGGGTCATGGTGATCAGAGACACTGCCATATGGATGCAGAGAAATCTTTAGTAGGCTCTAGCTTCTCCCAGTTACTGAACCTGCTGACTGAGAGTGACTCCAAGCCACCAAACGGTTGATCGAAGTTTCTAAAGGGGATGCAGCCTCCGTGGACCTGCCATAAGCTCCCTGTTTACTATTCTACTTGGGTGGCCAAACATCAACTTTTTCTGAAAATTTCTCATAGGCGGCATCGATGCCCACACTTTAATTTACTGTAGATGTTTCCTATGGTTTCAGTGACAAATTATAACAAACTTTGTGGCTTAGAACAACACAAATGTCCTTATTCAATAAATGGTGCTAGGAAAACTGGATAACCACACGTAAAAGACTAAAACTAGACCCGCACCTTTCACCACTTACAAAAATTGATTCAAGGTGGATAAAAGATTTAAATATAAGGCATGAAGCAATAAAAATCCTTGAAGAAAGTGTGGGGAAAGCACTTGAAGGTATCTTCCTGGGGAAAGATTTTATGAAGAAGACTGCCATGGCAATTGTAACAATAACAAAAATAAACAAATGAGACTTAATTAAAATGGAAAGCTTCTGTACAGCTAAGGAAACAACGACCACAACAAATAGACAACCTTCAGAATTGAAAAAGATATTTGCATAATTTGACCTGGAAAAAAGCTTGATAACTAGAATCTAGTTATTAAGAGAACTCACATTAATCAACAACAAAAGTCGTATCACTGGACGGGAGAAATGAACAGAACTTTCTCTAAAGAGGACAAATGAATGGCTAACAAACATATGAAAAAATACTCATCGTCCCTAATCATCAGAGAAACGCAAATCAAAACTACCCTGCAACATCACCTAACCCCACTGAGAAAGGCCCACATCACAAGTCTCAAAGCTGTAGATGCTGGTGTGGATGTGGATAGAGGGACACACTTTTACGCTGCTGGTGGGACTGCAGACTGATATAACTTTTTTGGAAAGAAATACGGAGAATCCTCAAAGAACTCAAATTAGACCTCCAATTTGATCCTGCAATCCCACTACTAGACACGCATCCAGAAGAAAAACAAATCCTTTTACCATAAGAACATTTGCACCAGACTATTTATCACAGCTCAATTTACAATCACCAAAATGTGGAAACAGCCTAAATGCCCCTGACCCAGGAATGAATTAACAAGCTGCGGTATACGTATACCATGGAATGCTATTCACCCACTAAAAAGATGGAGACTTGGAGACTTTACATCTTTTGTATTAACCTGGACTGAGGTGGAACACATTTTCCTTCATAAAGCACCACAAGAATGGAGAAGCAAGAATCCAATGTACTCAATTCTAGTATGAAGGCAGTAGATGAGCTAATACAAGGGGGAGAGGTTGGGGAATGAGGGAGCAGGGAGAGAGGAGGAGAGAGGGGGCTGTGGGGCCACAGTGTGTGGCACACTCTTAGGGGTGGAACACAAGTATAAGAGGGACTTCATCTAACAAATACAGCGTAACCTAATTCTTGGTACCCTCAGTGAATCCCAAACAATAATAAAATAAAATAAAATAAAGGTGCCAAGGGGAAAACCCTCACACATTTATTCTCTTACAGTTCTGGAGCTCAGGAGTCTGAAAGCAAGGTGTTTCTCTCTGCAAGTTTCAGGACAGAAATCCTTTCCCGTCCTTATTGCAGCTTCAGGAGGTCACCTGCGTACCGTGGCTCCTGGCTTCTTCCTTCTTCTTCAATGGACATCACTCCAGCTTCCAGTTCTGACTTCACATCTGCTTTTTCTTACTTTGCTCCTCCTGCCTCTGTCTTATAAGGGCTTCTGTGATGACACTCCCTCCCTCCCTTGGGTCGTCCAGGATAGTCCTCCCCTCTTGAGATCCTTAACATAATCCCATCAGCAGAGTTCTAGCCCTGCCAAGTCACAGAGTCATAGGTTCTGGCGAGGAGGATGTGGATGTCTTTGGGGATCTATTCTGTCTGCTACCGTGGCTAATGACTTTCCCAACACCTCTGAGACTTCTCCACTATACTTCTCTTTTCCAGCTCGTCCCACACTTGTGCGAAGTCTATTCCTGGAATAAGCTCCTTGTTCTCCTGACACTTTCAGTGGCTCTCATTTCCTGATAGAACCCTGATGGATACACCCCCAATGTCGATATCTTTATGCCTGTCCTCTTCAGCTAGTCAGATTTTTCCGAAATTATTCTTCAAGTTTCCCACCTGGGGGATAAAGCTTTTGTTACCGCCAGTCTGACAGCCAAGAAGGCGACAAAGGTAGGCTGGTCTTCCCAGGTCACATCACTTCACTGACTTTGTTCTGCTATTTTCTGTTTGGACCTCCCACACTTAGCTGCTGTAGGAGTTTCTAGCACTGAGAGCCTTTGCTTTGCGATGTCTGGAGAACATCGCTCCGAGCCTCTGGAGTGTGTAGAAGAAGGAGCAGAATCTCAACGGCAGGGGTGCGGTGGGGCGGGGTGAAGCTCTAGGGACCTAACTGCTTCTAAAAAAGGTCATTATCACATCCTGCTTTTATTAGCCTTTCTCCTTCCTTCCCTGCATTCCCAAGAGGCCTGTTGCTATTAGTTCCCAATGTTTGGGAGATTGTATAGTTAGTTAAGTTTGCTTCTCACCGTTCCTTGCTGCCATCTTAGAATTTGACTTTTGGAGTCAGTTAAGATAGTGATCTCATGTTTATCTGCTCACCTGCTTCCAAAATTTTATTTTGTTATCCATTCTTTTTCTTCTTATTTTGCATGATTCTAGATTCACATGAAGTTAAAGGAAATAATTCAGTAAAATCCCACATGCCCCTCATTCATCCAGTTTCTCCTAGTCATAACATCTTGTGTAACCATAGTACAATATTGGAACCAGGAAACTGACGTTGATGGAATCCACTGATCTTATTCAGCTTTCACCAGTTTTTTGTGAACTCATTTGTGTGTATGTTGAGCTCTATACAGTTTTGTAATATGCATTTTATATTTTTTAAAGAAAAAAATTCCTTGCACTGTTATATTTGGAAGAAGCAAATTTAGATGTTGTGTCTCATGTGCTGCTTTATTGGAAAGCTGGATGACAGGGAACACAGCTCAGAGTGTCTTGAACCTGTGAAGGAGGGCAGAGCGTGGTCAAATGTTACCTTCTTAACAATCGTGTCCATGGGCCATGAAGTCAGCTAACAAGGCTCTTCCTTTAGCTCACTGTGTTGTAAACACTCTGCATCCTGCCCTCAGCCCCCTTTTTAACTCACCCAGAGAAAGGCATTTTGCAACACAAAAAGAGAATAAGCAGACATTTTAGGATCAGGATGTTAAGTTTCTCTGTGTTAGGCTCCTTGTGATGGGTTATTTTAGTCAAGATTGGTCAAAAAGGGACTTACAATATTTAAAAAAAATTCACATTCTCTTCTTCAAGAGGAAAATTGTATTTTCTTATTTCTGCATGGATAAAGAACTGATGAGCCAGGAAGAGGCATAAATAGAGAGGCTGTGGGGATCTATCTCTGGATATGGAGCTGTACCCAAATCCCTTAAAATAATACCTACTAGTTGGGTGCTCAGATAATGATATTGTCTCAGTGGGCCACTTGCACTTATGTTTAATGCAGTCCTGGGGAATTTGCATCATCTGCACTCAAAGCCAGGTGGTAGGAGTGGAGGCTGCAAGAGAAAGACAAAACCAAGCAAAACTCACCGACAAGTCAACACAGGCAGTAAAAGAAACCCAACATTTTATGTTAGTCATTTATATGCATTGTGCCCTCTTATAAAATGTGTTGATGTGAGACAGAGGGATTCTCTTTTTTTAGTGGGCTCTTCTGGGAGGTTGTGATTGTGAGATAACTATAGTTTTATCTGCTCTATTTGGCCGGGAACGAGCAGAGGAGGTAATAAAGGTGGGGGGCATTTATAAATAAGCAATAACAACAATTTTGTGTGTTTATGCTTTGCCATCGCCTTTTGCTTCAGCCTGTGATGCTGACTTAGGGCATATGAACTGCATTATTGTAAACTCAAATTGGAAGGATCTCTTTCAATATCTATTGATGCATGAGAAACCATTCCAAAATTTAGCTTAAAACAGCAACCATTTATTATTGCTCATGAGTATGTGATTGGGGAAAAAACTATTGATCTTGGCTGCACTGGGCTGTGCATGCGTGGTCAGCTGGCAGAGTGTCTGGGGACTGGCTGGTGTAGAATGACTCTTTCCCCAGCTGTTGCTCAGTCTTGGAAAGCTAGCCTGGGCTCATTCACATGGTGGTTGTAGGGGTTTGAGACAGAGATGGAAGTGTGGGAAGCCTTATGAGGACGAGGCTAGGAATTGGCTCACTGGTCAAAGTCAGTCCAAAGCTAATTCATCTTCAAAGCAATCTTGGGGCTAAGAGAAAAATGTTAGGAAAATAACATGACCAATATGTTCAGGTGTTGTTTTCATTTCGGGTGGGCCACGTTTCCCTCACTCCTGGAGAACTCTTACTCATCCTGAGAGAGGATACCCAGAAAAAGTAAAGTCTAGAAAAACAAGGGGTTTCTCGAAGAAGCCCCAGGGTGCATCTGCAAGGTCCTCTCCATGGTAACTCAGCTCTTAAAAATTTATACAACTTAGCTTCCTGGGTCCTTGAAACTAATGCTTCCTGCTTGCTTCTGCTTCTGTGACTCAGCACATGCTTTGACGCCTCCAATGAGAGGCAATATGGTGATGCTTTTGTCTGTCTACTGTGAGCCCAGTGAATGGACAGGACAGAACTGATGGAGGGGCTTGACCATTTTATATTCTAGTCTGCCCCAGCTCTGCCTGCTAAAATAAAACCCCTTCCTCTTCTAGCTCCGGTGTTTGGGTGACTCTTTTCTCTGCCAGACCTAGACTCCTGTAACAATCCTTCAAGTTCTAGTTCAAGTACCACTTCCTCTGGGAGCCTGGTCTAGCCTTCTCCCAGCAGAGTGGACCATAGTCTCCTTCATGTAACAACTAACTATGTTGCTGTTGTCTGTTTACAGTTCTCAGTTCCAACAGGGACCAACCTGTCTAACCATCTCTGTAATTCCGGTTCCTAGCATAGCACTTGACCCAACAAATATTTTCTGAATAAAAAAGGCGAGGGCCATTTCTCTAGTTCCTTTATCTCCCAAAGATTTCCCCCCCCCTATTAATTTCTCTCCCTTGAATGCCTTAACAAAAATCACACTATTTGGCAAGTTTTAATAAATATAACAATGATACTCTATTCTGCTTTCCACAGCTAGACTTTTGAACATGTGTGATGTTTGCTAATGGCAGTGCAGCATTTTCACATTGATTGATCCATGGTGTAGCGTCCTGTTAATCCTCTTTGTGGTACAGTTGTCTTTGCTCAGGTTTGTAGCACTTGCAAACACAAAAATGTTTATGGTCAAATGGTGAAAGCTCCCTTGTAGTTCTGCAAGACTGGGCTTTTGTTAAGTACCCTTCTTTACTGGCAATTGGGTGCTGTGGAAGTGGTTACGTAGTTCTGAAGGTCTATAATGAGACTTCCTTTTTTGTAACAAAACTCTCTGTTTCTGAGCATTTGCTTCTTATTTCATTCATTCCATTGCTTAAGGGTATAAGCACTGTAAAATGAGTGTGCATAGTTAAGACTCCTGGGCTAGGAGGGACTAGAGATAATGGCTCATTCAATATAGTCTTATTTTATATAAATGACAATAGAGGCCCACAGAGGCAAACTAACATACTCAAAATCACATAGTAACTTTATGGCTTTAGAATTAAGATTTAAGCTGCGAGAAGAGCCCATAAATGTTCTAGATAGCCAGGCTGCCCACTGAGATAGCACTTTTCCTCTGGTCAAGCCAGGTTCTGTGGGATAAGAACCTTCCCTTAGAAGAGATTCCTCCTCTTTGAAAATGTATCATTTACCTCCCAGGTGGCCAAGGTTGGAAGGCAGCACTTGTTTGGATGAATAAGTCCATGTACCCCTCTGTGGTTCCCTTAAATTAGAACCGTTTGGTTAATTGTAGATACTGGGCACCATCCACGACTTCTTGTGTGTTTTTTCTTTCTTTTTTTTTTATGGAGACAGAGTCTCACCTGTCACTCTTGGTAGAGTGACATGGTGTCATACCTCACAGCAGCCTCAAACTCCAAGGCTCCAGTGATCTTTTGCCTCAGCCTCTTGAGTAGCTACAGGCGTCCACCACAACACTCAGCTAGTTTTAGAGATGGAGTCTTGCTCTATCTCAGGCTGGTTCTGAACTCCTGAGCTCAGGTGATCCACCCCCTTTGGCCCCCCAGAGTGCTAGGATTACAGGTGTGAGCCACCTCACCCTGTCATCCATGACCTCTTGAGTTCTTGGGGATTTGGATGGAAATCTGCTTGTTTGTTTTGGCAAACACCCAGCTGATTCTGATGTACTTTGAAGCCTGAGAATAAGAGAAGATAATGTAATGTTAGGCAATGATAAATGCTATGGAGAAAAACAAATTAAGGTCAGGGGTGATGGGAAGGCTGCTAGTTGGATGGGTTAGTTAGTGGGATGTCTTTAACCAGAGACTCAGAAAGAAAAGAAGTCACTGGCCACACAAAGGTATGTGGCGAGGAGGAGTGAGAGGAATGATAGTAACTGCCGAGGACCTGACCAGAAATAAGCTCTGTAGTTTCAGGAAGGGGAAAGACCATATTAAAGCTTCCATTCAACTCCCTGTCAATCTTAGAATAAAATCTAAACTCTTCACCAAACCACTGGCCTTGGCAAGATGAAGATCATCAACAGCCTTGGCAAAAACTGTCTGAGTGGTGTCAGGAGGCGCTTTGGGGGAATAGGCAACTTTTAGAGAATTTCTATCATATATGATTAAATAGTGTGTTGGCTAGAGGTATGTGGGGTCTGGGAGATCTTTTTGAAAACTAGAGATTCTATAGCATCTTTTAATGCATTAGGTTTGATCCAGTTTGGAGGAAGAAACTGACAATGTAAATAGGAGAGAGACAAGAACAAAAATTTTGGTAGGAGGAAAGTGGTAAGGCATCCAAGGCACTGGGTTGGCCCTAGAAGGCAACAGAAGCGTTCTGTCCTTTTTAACAAGGGCAGGGCAAGTTCAGAGAGTCAATAAGTGGTGGAATCAGAATCCAAATCAATTCTACCTCTAAACCTATTTTACAAATTTGCCCAAGGCCAGCTTGTGTTCAGGAAAAAGAGAGTTTATTATTTTTCTCCTCCTCCCATTGTATATTATATGGGCCTTTGTTCCCAGAACCCATAGTTCCACCTAATACCGACTATTCATTCAACAGCTTCATGTGCACCCATTCTGAAAAATGTGGCATTCCCAAGGATATGATGTAGCATCTGCGTGAGGGATTCTTACTATCAGTGAGAAGCCGTTCTGGTTTTTCACCCCTAGGTAGAGTAGCTTTCAGGGTTCCCCGGAGAGCTGATGGTTTTGACTATACGGTTACATTCACAGATCTGGGACTGGGCGAGGCGTCCTCTCCCATGAGTGGAGGGATCAGGGGTGATGTAGAAAGGAGATTCCAACTCAAGCATTAGGTGGATTTATATTGACTGAAAAATCTACTCCCATGTTGTAAAATATAAACATAAAATATAAACTTGCAGCCCAAATGTAGTAGGAAGAATGTACAGTAGGAAGAATCCTGGGTTTTCCACATGCTCCTTGAGATTAGATATTCTATGAAATTGAAACTTAGGCTGCTAACTATATTTTAAACCTGTCTGTAAAGATATATAAAGTTTTCCTTGTCTGAATTTTGTTGCAGGGGAAACCTTGCTGAGTGCCTGTCAAACTCTTAAATACACGTATTTTATTATTCTTCATTACATTATTTCCCCCCCATCCCCCAGTGGGAAGACAGAATTTATTTACAGAAAACACTAAAGCTCCTGGTAGAGGGAGAGAATTCAAGTGGGGAGAGAGAAGCTCTCTCCATTTCTCTCCTGGTCTTTCCCCGTCTCCTCCTTTAATGCCTGTCAAAAATCTTTATTAATCTAAGCTGTGTCGGAGACCAAGAGCTTGTATCTTTCAGACAGTGCCTGGGAAGGAAGCTGCATCCAATCTTCACAGTCCCATGTCCCTCTGTCCTGGCCCAGGCTGGTGACAGCTCTACTTTCCCCCTTGCTGGTGAGGAGGCCTTTTCTCCTGGGTTGTGATGACTCTAGGAAATGTTGGGCATGGCAGGTGAGAAGCGCTGGGCTCCCCCTGAGATGTGTCATTGGGCCATAGAGCCCAGGACTCAGGGCCTGGGGCATCGCCTCAGCGTCTTCTGAGTGGGGAACATGTGGCCAGGCCCTGAGCAGCACACACATGTATCTGTTCCCTGGCACAATGCTTAATGTCATTCACACTGGAACTAAACCACTCAGCTGAGAATGAGGTCTCTTCTTTTACCTTTTATCATGTTTATCTTTTACCTTTTACCCTGTTTGGCCCAGCTCATGGCATAATTGTAATTAAAAACTTGAATGTTACTGTACAGACATAGAAGATACATGAAAGTCAGGTAGCTGCATCAGGCCTGTGTTTATAGTCTGCCTTATTTCAATTTAAAGAAGTTCAAGATCAGCAGTTAATTGTTTTGTTTCATTTTTTTTTTTTAACCATGTTATCTTAGAAAATAGAGATACTTTCCCCCAAGACACTGAACTATTTCTCCCCTGTTTGTGTGCTGGGAGGAAAGTAGAACAATTCTTTGTACATTTGATAAACCAACACTTTTACTCTTTTGTCATTTATATGTTTGTTGTTTCAAATTCTGCCTAAGTCTACAGGAGAAAGATGCAGCTAGTGGATTTGTCTTTGACAGCACTCAATTTCAAGCAGCTGATATCCTCTGGTTGAAAGACAGAGTTAGTATGGTATGCAATACATTTTATCTTCCTTCAATATATGGAGTTACTGAGGCTGTCTTCAAAATAACCGTTCTCCAGAATTGGCATATAGATTAGAAGTGCCTCTTGGCTTATTTCAAATATATGGGAAAAAATCCCCAGGGCTCTTAGAATGAGGTGGTGGTGGAATGTGGAGTGCCCAAGGTACATTTCTTAGAACACTCCTCATCCTAATCCCCAAAGCACTCCAGGCAGATTTCCATTTTAGTACAGGACTTTAGATAGGAACTTACAGTAGAAGACATCAACAGCTTTCTAATACACCTTGTTTTATAAATTTTCATGTCCAGCCTACAAGATTATCTGAACAAGAAAGCTCACTCATTAGCACCTGCACCTCTGACTTCCGTTAGACGGCTCTAAGCATTCCTTCCTAACATAGTTTGAAATTTAACCCAAAACTAATGAGCATCAAAACTGTGCCAAGAGCAAGCTTACCTGCAAGGAGCAGTTAAAAAAAAGGCCAAATTAATTGATTATTGGGTTGCTGGACATTCTCATGGAGCAGTCATGTTTGGCCCGGCTCATGGCATAATTGTAATTAAAAACTCGGATGTTACTGGACAGACATAGAAGATACATGACAGTAAGGTAGCTGCATCAGGTCTGTGTTTATAGTCTGCCTTATTTCAATTTAAAGAAGTTTAAGATTGGCAGTTAATTTTTTTGTTTCTTTTTTTTTTTTTAACCATGTTATCTTAGAAAATAGAGATACTTTCCCCCAAGACACTGAACTGAAATGAGATGTGTGGCTGAAACAAGGTGCTGCTTGCAGTATACCCTTGGCACCCCACCCCTGCTGCCATGGTCTTTGGGGCTCTGGGGCCTATGAGCCTTTGGCTCTCTCCAGCATTGGCTCTGCCCCAGTTCTGGTCCTGGGCCTGCTAGGGGCAGCAGGGCCACGTGCTATAAACTAGGTAAACAGGAAGCCAGAATCAGCACAGGTCACAAAAAATCGCTAGTTCTTTTGAAGTGAAGGCAGGTTTTAATGCTTCCACCCCTAAGACTGATAGCAGCCATTCATCAGCCCCATACCCACCCTTCTTGCTTACAGAGTCCTTATTTTGTTCCCTTTCTTCCAAGCAGCCATGTGTTTGAGGGGAGGCTCAGCTTCATCCCTGAATGGACAGTGAACCTTGATTTGTTTTAGCCACAAGGCCAATGTATGGGCCAGCAGCATCGATACCAATCTGAGAACTTGTTAGAAATTCTTGGGCCCCACCCTGTGTTGTGCCTAAGAGTTCCACAAAGACCACACAGCCAAACAAGCCGAATTCATAGCAGAGTCCTTTTATTGAAGAGCCAGCCGGCGACTGCCTCAGTGTCCCAACATGGGGTTTCTGAAAGCAGCCCCGAGTGCTTAAGGGGTCAGGTTTTTAAGACTTGGTCTGCATCCTGGTTGGCACACAGGCTGTCCAGGTGCATCCAGGTAGGGTAGCAAGCAAGCTTGTAGAGAAGCAGAATTTTGCAGTTAGTTAGTCACACGTCGTATTTGTTTTAATATTTTCCCCCTATATAGCTTAGTTTCAGTACTTTCCTCCCATACCTCCTAGTTATAGTAAGTTACAGTACTTTCCCCACCTGGTTTTGTTTGAAAGTCAGTCTGGGAATAGTTGGTACCTCGCGGTCTGTTTTCCAGGGAGTTAGCCAAGCAAGAAACTGGGAGTGAACTAGAAGCAAGAAATCAATTAGTACTTTTCATCTATCTTGGGAGTGAACTAGACTTATTTTATTTTATTTTGAAAGCTTGCAGTCCTGAAATTTGCCAGGAGTTAACTGATATTTTTCCATTATAGCCTAGGCCTGCCACTTTTCTGCTTTAGCCTGGGTCCACTAGGCCTAACACCTGGGTGGAGCTACTGAGGCAGAAATTCTGAGGAAGGGACCACTCAACTGTTTTATCAAGCCTTCTTGGTAATTCTGATGCCTGGTCAAGTCTGAGAACCATTGGTCTAAACCAAATATAAAGATCATTCCCCCAGCCACGTGATTGGTTTGGATGTAGGCACATGATGTATTTCTGGTCAATGAGTTTTGAGGGGAAGCTAGGGCTTCTTAAAAAGAGTTGGAAGACAGATAGGTGCCCCTTTCCCGTGCTTCTGGAGGTTGATGTGTTAAGGATACAATGCCCTTTGCAGACAGGTTACTTAGGATTTTTATGTAATGGGAGGTGCTAATAAGGAGGCTTTACAAACACCTGTCATTATGTCTCTGAAATACATAAAATTTAAAAATAAAAAGCAAAGAGAGTTTAAATATAGTGTAGAGTTTATTTGGAATATTCCAGAAAGTGAGATCTTATTTGCTGTTTGTCCTCTAAGAGACCATACCTCAGAGCAGCGCAGAACAGAACACACATCACTTTAAGGCCAGGGACTGGCCACCGCAACGGGGGTGCCATCTGCTCGTTGTAGGCCCCTTTCCAAACACTAGCTCTCGTGAGGTGCATTTGCCCAGGCGGGTGAGGAAGGGCCATGTTGGACGTCACTCGGCTCAGCCACACTAAAGCAAAGAGGATTCCAGAGCCGCATCTGCACTGCTCAGTGGCCACTGCTCAGAGCAGTGTTTGTGGAGCTCAGCTATTTCTCATCAAGGATTATTTACAGTTCTTCCTAGGCTGGCATGAAGTCTCACTGCAGACTCTGCAGAAGGGACTCACAGTATTTGATATTAAGTTACAAAGGCTCACCTTTGTAAACATGACCTTTCTTTTGGGTCTATTTTCTTTACCGAGCCTGAAGCAGATGACGATGCCGAGAGTTAGTTGCCAAGAGCTGAGTAGAGACCTTGCCTTCTTTTCCGTGTCAGTTAGAGTTAACTTTGTAGTGGTTGTTCTGATCGCACTCAACCTCCTTTCTGTCCTCCAGTCTTCTGTAACATCAAAATCTCAAAGCATTTCCTGATTTGGCCCTTGAGGTTAGGTAATATACCCTATAAAGCAAGCAGACGTTTTTTATCTGTTCATTTTTATTACCAATTGCCCAGATAAGAAAGAAACTGCAGTGAGCTTTGTTGCGATGGCGGAACATGGAGATTAATTAGCAGGCTCCCCCTCTCCTTTCCCCTGGGCTGACTGTGTGGGTGACATGCGGGCCCCCTCTACACTCTCAGTGATTTAGGGTGCATTCATCCTATTAGTTGGAGGGCCTTTCAACAATGCGGCCTGTCTGTCCCAGTGTGACTATTTATAGGCTACTTTGTTCCAACAAACCACTTTCATTCTAGCTCTTTCGTCTGAAATTGTTGGTATTGAACTAGTTCCATTATCCATGAGGGTGCTATGAGCTAGATCTTATTTACAGTTTGAGGCCATTAATATCACTAGGTTGAAGTGAATTAATGTGGCACATTAAGGATGAATGCACTGGAAAAAGCAAACAAACAAAAAACCAAAACAAAAAAAGGATGAATGCACTGTAGATGTTACTGTCATAGAAACACATTGGGCACAGATTTAAGGCACAGATAGATCTGCTATTGACTTTGATGTTCAACACAGAACTACAATGTGTGTCTGTAACATCAGAGTCCACTGCCTCTTGAATCAAATGAAATAAACGGGCATTCTAAGGTTCTTATTACAGTGGCTCAAAGCTTCTCTCCTGTCCTATATCCCTCATCACTCTCTTTTGTTACCCTCTCCAACTGTCTTCCCTGCCTGTTCGGGTTTGTGCTTGCCTAATACTTGATGTGTCTGTGTCTCTCTGTTCATGCCCAATCCTGACTTGAAGTGTCCTGTCTTATCTAACAATGGGTCCCTACGCCCTCTGACAATATTCTGCTCATTTTTCAAGGTCCAGAATAAACATCACCTCCTCCATGCAGCCTTCTCTGATTTCCCCTCACTCAGAATGAATCCGTCCTTGACACCCACCCTGGATTATCTGAACTTCTTTTAGCATGCATTTCATTCTGCTCTGAATCACGGCTTTGTGGCTAGATGTTTTTGTGTCTGTCTCTCTCGGTAAGACTTTAAACTACTGAGGACAAAGATAGGAATGTTCTTCTGTTCCTAGCACCTAGAATAGTTCCCAGCATGTGGCAGATATTTGGTAAATATTTGTTTAGTAAATGAAAGGCTAATTTGATTTTTCTTCTATATAAGATTTTTCCCAGAAAAAATTAGAAAAAAGCAGTTTTAGTTTTATTTCTGATTTTGAATGATTTCAATTAAATTATTTGTGGTTTTAGGTTTTAGTACATTAATTTAAAATTAGCACATGAAAAGCATTGTATTTTCAGCACCAATTATATTCTTGCTTTAATCTTAAATGCAGGGCAGTGCTCCCAGAAATCTGTCCTTCCTATCCTATAGTATTTCACTTCTTACTTTTCAAACACAATATTTCTCTACATTTAGATTAAAAATAAAGTTAGGTATTTGACCAAAAGAGAGGAAGTATCCTACTCCACTTGTCTCTTAGGAAATGCCTGAGGGCTGATGTGGCCCAGCATTTACAGCTGGTACCACATTACACAGCCTCTCCTCCTGCTCCGGGGTCACTGTGCAGAGCATTTAAAGGAGGGGGTGGTTTCCTTTTCATGACACTCTCAGGCAGCGTGGGCCAGCCTGACAAACGTGAACAGATGATCACTGTCCGGTCAGGCACCACCTTCTGTTTTATGCTGAAAGCAACCCTGGATCAGCCCATTCCAATGAAGGCTTATCAGTGGACACTTATGTGGTGAGATATCTTTGCCCTCTTGAGGGAAAATGTAGCTTCAGTGCTTTTTCTCCCACGTGTGCCAAATGGTTTTCATTTACCCTTTCAGATCCAGTCCTTGCCCTTTCTTCCTCTGCTTTGGCCCCCAGAGGCTCATGGCCATTTGGTACCAGTTGGGTTAAGCCACTTGACAGGAACTTGGAGGGAGGTTAGGAAGGGAGTAGGGATTCTCTCTGAGTGCGTTCCCTGAGGGCTATGTCCCTCCATTAAGGGCACAGTTTCTGCACTGGCCTTTGCCAGAGAGTTCTCTCTGTGTCTGGGTTCCAGTAATCACTGCTTCCAGTTGCCCCTTCAGGCTGAGAGGTGGCAACAGACTCAGCCATTACTAGGCCTGACCTAACTCTTGCGGTTTAGTGATGTTTACACTCATTCTTAGGGACACACCCATGACACCTTGTCAATAGTCTGTGTATTAAACCTTCCTCAGATGACCCGTGAGTGCACCATCATTTATCTCCCAGGAGTTGACTGAGTCATTGTGTCATCTTAGGTACTTCTGGGCGTCCCAGGCCTGGTTTTGATTTTAAATGTCCTCCTAAGCCCTCAATGAGACAAGATTCCGGGCGTAGGTGAGGGAAGGAACAATGTGTATGGGGCTTTCTGCCTGGTGGCTGCTTTCATCAATTCTCATGGGAAAAATCTCAATTAATACAAATCCAAATAAAAATTATATTTTTAAAAGAGCATTTTAAAATAAAAAGGAACCATAGAAACCTGAAATTGAAAAGAACCTTGGACACTGGTGAGGTATCTGCTCCATGCCCAGAGTCTCATCATAAGAACAACTCCACATCCACAATATCCTTACACGAAAAAGAAGTTTGACGCACATTCTTTCCTGTAGGTCTAAACTTTGCCTAGTCACGATAGAGTGCTCTTCCTGAAGGGAGCTCGTTGTTCTTTCTAATGTATCATTATGACCACAGGGATTGGATTTGGGATTGGTACCTGACACAAAGACTACCTTCCATGGTGGCTGGGTGGAGAACTGTAGTTTACTGTGGATGGTGCCTGACTAACACAGCCAGGTCCTTCCCAATGGTACCAGAAACTTGGGAAACTTGAACAAGTGAAGTTCCATTGGTCAGTCTGTAGATCAAGAGACAGTGGAATTGCAGACCAAAAAGCTGAGTCGTTATAACCTCAGAATAGGAACTACTCCCTAGGGAGGGAGGCCACCAGGAGATGAGGCCACTAGCGTGTGTGTCCCTAATGGTCTTCCAGTTCATTCTCAAGTAAGTCCTTTCCTTGCAATAGTCCTAGGTGGCTTTAGGCTTACCTCGGTTCAAGTCCAGAAGAAAGACTCTTCCTATAAAAGCTCAGGAATGGGCATTATTGGACTGGCTGGGGCCATGTGATAATCCCTGAGCCAATCACTGTGACCTGAGAAATGGCATGTTCTCATTGACTGCTTGGAGGGAGTCACATGATGATCCCTGAGACAATCACTGTGACCTGACAGACAGATCATTCTCATTGGTTGGTGGGAGGCGCCTATGCACACAGGACTCTGGGCATGGTGTTTGTCCTAAACTGAAAGAGAATGCTATTTTCAGAAGGAAAGAGAAGCCCGGACAGGCCAAAAGAACCAGTTATGTCATCTTAGCACATTTCAGTTTTTTTAATCTCGTCAAAGATTCCACCCAACACAGCTACCATGCAAAGAAGAAAATCCTCTTTTTTCTATCTGGTACTGACACCTAGTTCTATGGGCACAATTTGAATACTTCCAGTGTCAGAACGCTTTCCAAGTCCTTGGGTGGGCAGCCTGACGTGTCCTTGAGCAGCCCACATTGTCAGCAAGTCCTTTTACTGAGCACTCAACCTGCTTCTGCCAGTCTCCTTGGTCCTATGCAACAACACCCCCAAATGTCTTCCCTCCTCCTCATGACAGCCGCCTGAGTTTTGTAAAACAGTTAACAATGAGGAATGATTACAGGGAAATTAAAATCAGGCAATCATTTGCTGAAAGGAACATATTTTCTCATTTACCTACATGTAACATTAAATGACTCACTCCTACTCAATAAAGAGAAAAAGCCCCAAGCCAAAAACATTAGGAATCCAAGTACCCTGTCTCCCCCTCCCCCACATGGGAGCTTTTATAACAAACAACCATATTGCTATAAATAATGTGCCTTGCTGTTGAGTGAGCCAGCACTGGGCCTAAGTAATGACTTTAGCTGCAGAATGGCAAATCCTGTCTGCATGAGCAACCTAACAGAGAATCCAATCTGACTAGTTGGCAAATGGAATGTCTGCTTCCAGCTGGTTTTTGTTTAATGATATCTCACTTTAAAATGCCACTTAAATAGTTAAAAAGAATTAATAGACCTGTAAATGAACTTAGAAACACCTGGAGTTTAAACCAAAGAACACCTTTGGGATCTAATAACCTGATGCTGGTGCTGCAGAAGCGAACTATTTCAATGCCTTGGCAGTTAAGGGTTTTGCCTGAGGCTCAAAGTGAGAAGATTCCAGTGATAAGAAGATAGAACCTCAGCCATTATCTCTGGGTACCTAGTACTCTGCTCAGACACCCTTAAGAGGCATTGATTCTCAAGGAGACATCTTAATACGATAAAGTGAGATCCCTTTAAACTCAGAAGAGTTGACTATTGGGGGATATGAAATACTATTTCTGGGAGGCCTGAGGTCAAAAGTCACTGCATTCACTTCCCAGCTCACTGGGAGATTTCCCCATTGCCAATTCTGCAAATGGGCAACAAACAGAGGATTTTTTTGTTTTTGTTTGCTTTTGTTCTTGTTTGGATTGTTCTTGTCTACATCTAAAGCTCTGGGTTCTGCTAAGGGCAGGAAGGAGCCAACATCCCTACAATTGCTTTGGTCCCTCACTCATTACCAAAACAGGAATTTTGCTGGTTCAGAGTTGCATCTCCCTGTCAGAGCTGATGCTACGTCATTCCCCACCCAACCTCTTTCTCACTGCTCTCCTCTGAGTTTCTCCTTGCTGACTTGGTGCCTGGTCTTTGGGGGACATTCTGCCCTGTGTAGTGTCTTTGAAAGCTTTGCCCTGCATCAGTACCCAGCCCTAGATGGACATTGGATACTTTCCTGGTTTTGGTTTTTTATGAATAACGTTCATATGACATTTATGTAGAGTCTTTATGTGGACCTGTTTTTATACCTGGACATAGAGTCAGTTGGTTGTATGATATATTGATGTTTACCTTTTTAAGAAATTGCCAAACTCTTTTTCAGAGTGGCTGTACATTTTTACATTCTCACCAACAAGCATGAGAGTTCCATTTTCTCTGCATTGTCACTAACTCTTGTATTTTAAAAAATTCATAGCCATTCTAGTGAGTGTATAAGGGTGTCTTATTGCGGTTTTAATTTGCATTTCCTTAATGACTAAAGAGGATGAGCATCTTTTCCTGGACTTCCTAGCCATTCATCTATCTCTAGGGTAAAATGCCTATTATAATCTTTTGCCCATCTGTTTTCATTTGGGTTGTATTTAATGTTCTTTATGTAGTCTTGATACAGGTCCTTTAACAAGTAAATGATTTGAAACTAAGGCTTGTCTTTGGTTAGTGATATACATGTATTTTGAAGTTAAATGATTTATATTTTTAGAAAGTTTATCTTTTGTTTTTCTTTTGTAGCTTATACTTTTGGTGTCATAGCTTGGACAAACCTAAGATCACAAGGATATCTCTTATGTTTTCTTCTAGATGTTTTAGAGTTTTAACTCTTAAATTTAGGTCTGTGATCCATTTTGAGTCTATTTTTGTGTAGGATTTGAAGTAAGAGCCTTTTTTCCCCCCCTGCATGTGGATATCCAATTGTTCCAGCACTAATTTTTCCAAAGACTGCCCATTCTCATCTGAATTGTCTTGGCACCATTGTCAAAAACAAGTTACAGTTCATAACATAAGGATTTATTTCTGAACTCCCAGTTCTTGTCAATTTATATGCCCATCCTTTGCCAATACTGCATTCTGCTTATTACTATAGCTTTGTACTAAACTTTGAGATCAGATAGTGTAAGTCCTTTAACTTTGTTCTTCTTTTCCAAAATAGTTTTGGCTATTTAAGTTCTTTGCTTTTCCACGTAAATTTTAGAATAAGCTAGTCAATTTTTATAAAAAAAATCCTGTTGGCAGTATTGAATTTCTAGATCAATTTGAGAATTGCCATCTTGACAGAATCAACTATTTCAATTCACGGACATGAACATTATTTAAATCTTTAATTTCTCAGCAATGGTGTTTAATATTCAGTATATAAGACTTTTACTTCTATTAAATTTAGGTCTTAATATTTGATTGTTTTTGATGTTATTGTGAATAAAATTGTTTTCTTAATTTCACTTTTGGATTCATTGCTGGTAGCTGGTACATAGAAATATTGATCTTATATTCTATGACCTTGTTAAACTCATTTATTAGTTCTAGTAGTTTGTTGTTGAAGGCCTTGGAATTATGGCACATGAATAAAGACAGTTTTGCTTCCTCCTTTATAATCTTTAATTCCTTTTCTTTTTCTTATTGCATTAACTAGAACTTCCTTGAATACAAGAGGGAAAAAAGACCTTGTTCTACTTCATTCTGGGGGTTCTAGGAGTAGTGATTGACCAGTCCTTCCTTTGCCTGTAAGCTGGGACTGGTGTTTGTACCTTTTCCCCTAGAGTTTTGCCAACCTGTATTTTGCTATTGCCTATGAAACTGGGGGCCTTCTTGATGTGGTGGGGTTAAGTGGCTCTGTCTTATTTTCAGCTGGTCTCTGTCTTACCCTAGAGAATTGGTTACTCTGTGTTGGAATCTGAGCTGTGGAGAAATACCAGCAGTTAGGTCACCACAACCCCACAACAATTCCACAAC
>CAUYRH010178342.1:0-22689 GCA_963574655.1 Perodicticus potto
TGGTCTCAAACTCCTGAGCTCAAGTAATCTACCCACTTCTGCCTCCCAGGAAAAAGAAATTTCTGCTAGTTTTATGGCTGTACTGAAACTGCAAAAGTTGCAACTGTAGTGCATAACTTCTATTCTAGTTGTTCTCTTAAACTGCTCACTGTACCGAATTTATAAATTACACTTTATCACAAGTATGCGTGTATCAGAAAAAACACAATACTCTCTATATAGGGTTCATACTGAGCCTTGGTTTCAGGCATCCCCTGGGGGTGGGGGCTTAGAACACATCCTCCACAGATAGGGGGACTACAGATAGTCCCCTATCTTAGGATGGTTCTACTCAACAATGGTGCGAAGGTGAGACGAATTCAGCATGCTCCTTGGCTTATAATGGGGTTACTCCGGGATAACGCCATTGTAAGTTGGAAATATCCTGAGTGGATGAGCATGTGTACTGTACCTTCATGGTGGCTGTCACTATTGCCAAGAGCAAGGCTGCCAGCTCAGAGCCCCGGTCTGGAAGGATGGGAAACTGCAGTTGGTAAGGGAGCTGGATATGGAAGGCACTGGGGGTGCCAGGGCGGCTTAGCTGAGGTTGGGGAATACTTTATTCCCCTGCTTACTGTCCCCTCTCCTACATGCCCATGTGCGGGAATGTCTGAGAACAAGTGGGAATTCTCCAAGATTTCTAGGACTACGCTGCGGCAGGAAAGAAAAGCTTCTAAGTTTTTTCTTTCTCCCACTGCCTGGCTCCATTTCTAAGCTGAAGAACTGCTAAATTTGTATCCATTTTCCTCTCTCTCTTGTCTTAATTAGGCTAGAAGAAAGCGGGTTTTTTGTTACTTTTGACTGGGGCTTTGTGGCAAACTATGACAAAGTAATAATGTAACAGCTAACGACCATATGGCATTAATAATGTGCCAAGACTGTCCTAAAGGCTTTTTTTTTTTTTTTTAATTAATCCTAGTTTTTCTTATTCTTTTGCCCTGGCTAGAATGCAGTGGTGTCATCATAGTTCACTGCTCACAGCCACCTCCAGCTCCTGAGTTCAAACAATCCTCGTGCTTCCGCCTTCCAAAGTGCTATTACTATAGGTGTGAGCCACCTCACCCAGCCTAGATTATTTCTTAATTTTCATAATTGCAAGTGTCCTATTATCTGCATTTTATAGATGAGAAAACTGGGGTACAGATAGGCTAAATTAATTTCCCAAGGTCATACAGGTGGTTAATAGTGGAATTAGGATTTGAACCCAGGTGGTCAGTCCCCAGAGTCCATGTTCTTCACACTGAACCTCCTGCAGATATTAGTTAATATTTATTTATTTATTTAGACAGAGTCTTACTGTGTCACCCTCAGTAGAGTGCCATAGCGTCACAGCTCATAGCAACCTCCAACTCCTGGACTCAAGTGATTCTCCTGCCTCCACCTCCCAAGTAGCTGGGACTACAGGTGCCCGCCACAACACCCGGCTATTTTTTTTTTTTTTTTTTTTTTGGTTGCAGCCATCATTGTTGTTTGTCGGGCCTTGGCTAGATTCGAACCCGCCAGTTCAGGTGTATGTGGCTGGCTCCTTAACCGCTTGAGCCACAGGCACCGAACCAACTTTTTTTTGTGTGTGTGTCAGTCTCTGTCACTGTGGGTAGAGTCTCATGGCTGGCATCATCATAGCTCACAGCAACCTCATTCTCTTGCCTCAGCCTCACATATAGCTGGGACTACAGGTACCCACCATGACACCTGGCTAGTTTTTCTGGTTTTAGTAGAGATGGGGTCTCGCTCTTGCTCAGGCTGGTCTCAAACTCCTGAGCTCAAGGGATTCTCCTGCCTCAGCCTCCCAGAGTGCTAGAATTACAGGTCTGAGCCACCGGCCCTGGGCTTATCATGTAGCTTTAAGAACATTTTCCTTCTTTTTCTGTGCTTTGGAATAGTAAGTAGCATTGGTATTATCTGAACTTTAAAGGCTAAGAGAACTCCCCTATGAAGAGTTAGGCCTGGAGCTTTCTTATGACAGAGTTGTTTAGACTGCCAACTCTATGGGGGTCAATTTTTTTTTTTTTGAGATAGATTCTTACTTTGTCACCCTCAGTAGAGTGCTATGGCACCATAGCTCACAGCAACCTCAAATTCTCGGGCTCAAGCGATTCTCTTGCCTCAGCCTCCCAAGTAGCTGGGACTACAGGCACCCACCACAACACCTGGCTATTTTTATTCTTTTTTTTTTTTAGGAGACAAGTCTTACTTTGTCACCCTCGGTAGAGTGCTATGGCATCACAGCTCACAGCAACCTCCAGCTCTTGGGCTTAGGCGATTCTCTTGCCTCAGCCTCCCAAGTAGCTAAGACCACAGGCACCCACCATAACACCTGGCTATTTTTTTTATTGCAATTTGGCCGGGGCTGGGTTGAACCCTCTACCCTCGGTATATGGGGCTGATGCCCTACTCACTGGGCCACAGGTGCTGCCCTTTATTATTTCTTTTAATTTATTAATTAATTTTTTTTTTTGAGACAGAGTCTCACTATGTCACCCTTGGTAGAGTGTCGTGGCATCACAGCTCACAGCAACCTCAAACTCCTGGGCTCAAGTGATTCACTTGCCTCAGCTTCCCAAGTAGTTGTGACTACGGGTACCCGCCACAACAGCTGGCTATTTTTTGTTGCAGTTGTCATTATTGTCTAGCAGGCCTTGGCCAGGTTCAAACCCACCAGTCTCAGTGTATGTGGCTGGAGCCATAACTACTGTGCTACAGGCGCCGAGCATCTTTTTTTTTTTTTTTTTTTAACAGAGTCTCACTCTGATGCCCTCAATAGAGTGTCATGGCATCATATCTCACAGCAACCTCAAAGACTTGGGCTCAAGTGATCCTCTTGTCTCAGCCTCCTGAGGGGAATACATGTACCCACCACAAAGCCTGGCTAGTTTTTCTATTTTTTAGTAGAGATGGGGTCTCGCTTTTGTTCAGGCTGGTTTCAGACTCCCAAACTTAAGCAATATACCTGTCTGGGCCTCCCAAAGTGCTAGGATTACGGATGTGAGCCACTGTACCCAGCCAATTTTGATAAGATGTATTCTTCTAGAAAGTTGTCTACTTACCTACTTAATATTACTTAGTGTAAATTTCCTATTATATTGCATGTAGTTATGGCACAGGATTTTAAAAACTGGGAAAATATACATGGAAATTATTTTATTATTTATTTACTTATTTAGAGACAGAGTCTCACTCTGTTGCTCCCAGATAGAGTACCCTGGCATCACACTTCACAGCAACTTCAAACTCCTGGGCTCAAGCAATCTTACCTCAGCCTCCCAAGTACAAGTACTACATCAGGCCTGCCATGATGCCTGTCTAGTTTTTCCATTTTTAGTAGAGATGAGGTCTTTCTTGCTGGTCTCAAACTCAAGCAATCTACCCGCCTTGGCCTCCCAGAGTGCTGGGATTACAGGTGTGAGCCACTCCATCCAGTCTCTTCGTTTTATTTATTTATTTTAGAGAGAGGAGATCTCACTATGTTGCCCAAGCTGGTCTCAAAATTCTAGCCTTCAGGTGAGCCTCCCTAGTAACCAGGATTACAGATGTGACCCGCTACACCCCATTCTCTGCCTTTTCTTTAAAACTCAGAAGATGCAGTGTGGCAAAACTGGGCCCTGCAGTCCGCCTGGAAACTGTCCGGTGGAGCTGTGTGAATAACTCTCATTTTCTTTCTGCTCCCATCACTGTTGTTTAATACCAAACCCTGGTACTTGTTTGTGACCCTGAAATAAGAAGAGAGTCTGCTTTTTCAGCGGTTGTTAAGGGCTATAGTTTAAGGGACCTGAAAAAGTAAGATAAACGTCCAAAAAACAGAAAAAGCTCTGGGGCAGCAGGGACTAAGATTATAGTTATCAGGAAGGACTCACTGACCTCAAGATAGTTCTTAGAGTATGACCCTAAATCTTCCCTTCCCACCAACAGGAAAGGAAACTTCCTTTAGAGGGAAAAGAAGAAGGACACCAAAATTTATTGAGGTCTTCTTCTGTCACTGAATCTTCATAGGAATTTTCTTTATTTTTAATTTTGAGACAGAGTATCACTTTGCACCCTGTGTAGAGTGCTATGGCGTCACAGCTCACAGCAACCTCTAACTCTTGGGCTCAAGCAATTCTCTTGCCTCAGCCTCCCAAGTAGCTGGGACTACAGGTACCCGCCACAACACCCTGCTGTTTTTTAGAGACAGTGTCTTGCTCTGGCTCAGGCTGGTCTCGAACCTGTGAGCTCAGGCAATCCACCTGCCTCGGCCTCCCAAGTGCTGGGATTACAGGCGTGAGCCACCATGCCCAGCCATTCTGTGGGGGTATTATTATTCCCATTTTACAGATGAAGGAATTGAGGCTCAGTGAGGTATGAGGACTAGTAGAGTCAAATTTGAACCAGGGATCTCATTCCATAGGTCCTGCATGGTTTATCCACTATACTAACATTCTCAAGCCAGGCTGCTCATCAAGCTCGCCGGAAGAGACCTCCAGAAGAGTTCCCATTTCCAGATCTTACCACTGCCTATTCCACCTCAACCAGATTTCTTCAGTTTGGTTGAGAAATTTGTATTTCAAACAATTACACGTGCAGTTATTTGATTACTGTCCTCCTACTAGATGGAAGCTTCACAATGGCAAGAGTCGTGACTGTCTTACTATTCAGTGACATAGAGTTGAGGGCAACACAAGTATCTGCAGAGTGACTAAATGTACAAGTTTCCTAACCCTGACTCATGGACCAGCTGTGAAAAGCTATTGATGGCAATTTCTTTGGCATAGTTCTCTCAAACTTCAGTGCATAGTTTAAGAATCACTTAGTATCTTAGTTCGGGCTGCTATAACAAATTACCATAGACTGGGTGGCTTAAACAATAAACATTTGTTTCTCACAGTTCAAGAGGCTGGAAGTTCAAGATCAAGGTTGAGCAGATACTGTATCTGGTGAAGGCCCTCTTCCTGGTTTGCAGACTGCAGTCTTCATCATATGGTAGACAGCAGAGAGTGAGAGCAAACTCTTACTTTTCTTATGAGGGAGAATCCTATTCATGACCCTCAAGACCTAATACCCACCAAAGGCCCCATCTCCTACCGCCATCACACTGGGGCACAGGATTTCAACATAGAAATTTGGGGGAGGTGGCACAAATGTTCAGCCCTCAAAACTTGGGTTATTTTTTTTGCAGGTTTTTTTTTTTGGCCAGGGCTGGGTTTGAACCCACCACCTCGGGCATATGGGGCCGGCACCCTACTCCTTTGAGCCACAGGCACCGCCCAACTTATTTTATTATTATTTTTTTTTTGAGACAGCCTCAAGCTGTCACCCCAGATAGAGTGCTATGGCATCACAACTCACAGCAACCTCCAATTCCTGGGCTCAAGCGAGTCTCCTGCCTCCGCCTCCCAAGTAGCTGGGAATACAGGCACCCGCCACAATGCCCGGCCATTTTTTGGTTGCAGCTGTCATTGGTGTTTGGCGGGCCCAGGCTGGATTTGAACCCACCAGCTCAGGTGTATGTGGCTGGTGCCTTAGCCCAGTGAGCCACAGGCGCCAAGCCCCAACTTTTTTTTTTTTTTAATGCATATTCTGTAGCTCCATCCCCAGAAAGTCTATGCTTGAGAAACACAGGTTAACTATATAAAATTTTGATGGCTGGGCTCGGCAACTGTGGCTCAAGTGGCTAAGGCACCAACCACATACACCTAAGTTGGCAGGTTCGAATCCAGCCTGGGGCCCACCACACAACAATGATGGCTGCAACCAAAAAATAGCCGGGCATTGTGGTGGGCACTTGTAGTCTCAGGTACTTGGGAGGTGGAGGCAGGAGAATGGCTTGAGCCCAGGAGTTGGAGGTTGCTGTGAGCTGTGATGCCACGGCACGATACCCAGGGCGACAGCTTGAGGCTGTATCTCAAAAAAAAATTTTTCTTTTGATGGCTGGGGCTCAGCACCTGTAGCTCAGTGGTTATGGTGCCAGCCACATATATCGAGACTGGGCCTGCTAAAACAACAAGGACGACAACAACAACAACAAATAGCCGGGCGTTGTGGCGGGCGCCTGTAGTCCCAGCTACTTGGGAGGCTGAGGCAAGAGAATCGCTTAAGCCCAAGAATTAGGAGGTTGCGGTGAGTGTGACACTACGGCATTCTACCGAAGGTGACATAGTGAGACTCTGGCTGGAACCTTGGTCTTTGAAAAGGATCAAGACGGTAGGCATCATAGAGAAGTCCAGGGACCTCTGAAGAAAAACTATTATCACCATTTATCCGAATATCCATGGATGAGAAACCCTGTAACAGGGACATCTGTTCAGGTCAGCAGTTCTCAACCTGTGAGTGGCAACCCACAGGAGCTGCATTAAAGGGCCCCATTAGGAAGGGTGAGAACCTCTGGTTTAGGTGATAAGCTAGGTAAAGGATTCTATGGGCATGGCCCAGGCATCTTTTGCACTGAAGGTCAGCTTTGCTTCAGAATCCTAACTGGATATGGGTATTTGGGCATGAGATGATAAATGTGGCTTTGTGGAGTCTGACCAATACACAGCACCACTACTCACTTCTGTGTGACCTTGGGCAAGTTCTAAATCTCTTGTGCTTCTGTTTTCTCATTTTCTTTTTTTTTTTGTAGAGACAAAGTCTCACTTTATTGCCCTTGGTGGAATGCCGTGGCATCACACAGCTCACAGCAACCTCCAGCTCCTGGGCTTAGGCGATTCTCTTGCCTCAGCCTCCCAAGTAGCTGGAACTACAGGCGCCTGCCACAATGCCTGGCTATTTTTTTGTTGCAATTTGGCTGGGGCTGAGTTTGAACCTGCCACCCTCGGTATATGGGGCCGGCGCCCTACCAACTGAACCACAGGCACCACCAGACACTGTGGTTTCTATCTTGCTTTCTCTTAGATCACGTGTTCTGCTGAAAGCTAGCTGTCGTATCATGAGGACACTCACACAGTCCTATGGAGAGGTCCACATGGCAAAGAACTGAGGCCTCCTACCAACAGCCAAGTGAGTGTGCCATCTTGGAAGTGGATCCTCCAGCCCCACTTTTCTCATTTTAAAAATGGGGCCCTGACTGCTTACCTTGCAGGAGCACTGTGATAACCGAGAAGTGTATGCAGGACACAAAGGTACCTGGCATCTAGTAGGTGCATAATCAGTAGTCGATCATTCTTCCTTGACTGTGACTGCCAGAGTGTTACCTCTGTATCCCAGAGTCTAATACAGGTCCTGGCTCAGCAAAGGTAGAATTAATAAAGGACAAAGGACTAACTTACAAACTGTGGATAAAATCATCAATTATCATGTTCCATAATTAACTTCAATGCATAATAATTTCTAACAGTGAGACTAGATCCAGTAAGAATTGGGAAATAAGGCCATACCATATGCCAAGAATGACCTGTTTAGGGGAGGAGGAATAACAAAACCGTGTTGCTGTGATATACTCTTGATACACTAAGGGTCTGATGTACAAACCCACTTGATGCGTGCAGGGCTGAAGCAAGCCCTTAGCTCATTAGCAACTGCTGAAATTCCTGTCCTTTCTGCATCGGTGTTCTTATGCTCTTGTCAGGATGCCAATGTAAGACTGAGGAGGCCCACCTGGGCCCTCACACCCCTGGAGACTAAAGGTGGGGTGGCACAAATCTTGCAGAGAATCTGGGTATCAAATTCTTTCCTTTGCAACTGACAAGCTGTATAGCTTGGCCATGTTATTTCATCCCCCCGACCTGCAGTTTCTAACTATCAAATGGTGTTGCTAGCTTAGTCCCAGAGTTCCAGTTGTCTGTCCCCAGAAAGTACTTATTACATCTTAGTTCTCTCCCCTTGCTCATGGGATTCTTTCCCCCTGAAATTCCCCTTTCCTATCCTGCTAAGCACCAACACAAGCCCAAGATCCTTTAAGGCCCAGCCTGAAGATTAAGACCTCTGCCTCACAGCCCAGATATTTTGTGATTGACTTCTTTTCCCGGACACAGTAAGGAAGACAGACACACAGAATGTGGCGGTTTTTTTTTTTTTTTTTTTTATTTAGACATGGAATTTTTCTTTTCATATAACTTATCTAGTTAAAATATTCATCTTGGTAGTTACCACAAAAAAGTAACATAGAAAATCGTATTTACAATTTGGGACCAAAATACAAATAAAAGAGCAGGATGACACCTTGCTCCTTTCCCTCCCACTACCCAGAAAGAAAAAGAAAGCCTCAAAGAAACTGCTCATTACTCCAAGGATCACAAAGGGATAATCTGTCATTTGGTGATTTGTATGTAGTGTAGCACAGAAAAAAATTGCACAAGTTTTCACAAATGAAACCAAAGATCAGCATCATCCCATGTCTGCTCTGCAGCCACTTCAATAAGCCGGGTGAGGAAGTCATTTAAAAATTTGGTTTTTCCTCTCCCCCTTACTCTTCACACCAAGTCAAATCCCTGATGCAGACACTCCTGGGGGGTGGGGGGGAAATCTGGCTCTATGCAAACACAGTTCATTGAAAATCTTCATGTGCCCCAAACAGATATTGATGTTGGGATGAACAAATGTGTGTCCTTTCTTTCCTCCCTGCCTAAAGTCTCCTAATAAGGGAAATCAAATCATACACAACTGAATCTAAAATATAAAAAACTGGTTTCAATGACAAAGACTTAGCTAAAAGATAAATTCAAGGTGATGGACACCTAGAAAAAGCTATTCTAGGCAACAAATGTCTGGCACCTGACCCAAATGTTCACCTGGTTTCAGGTAAGACGTTTCCTAATAGTAGATTTGGGGAGCTGGCTAAGGGATGGGGTGGAATGGCGGTACAAGCAACCAAGAGAAATAATGTTTTATCCAATTCAAAAGTACAGCAAATTAAAACACAGCAATATTTGTGTCCTGTCCCAGCAGGCCCCCGCACAGCAATGAACGCTGAACGATGCAGAGCTTTTGCCACACCATCTGTGTTGCTCTGGAAGCCATCCATGGCCCAAGGTCTCTGGGATGGTTAAAAACAGGGGGTTCTGTCTTCTGGGCTTTGAGTAAACTTGTTGAGGGGACTGGCTGCCAAACTGTTGAGCTGTCATATTAGCCATCACCTCGGTCTGCTTCTTAGGTTTCCTAAGGATGCAGCTGTCAACTTCATAGCATCTACCTCCACCTGGGTCACAATCAACCAGGTTTCTGCTAGATTTGTGTTCTTTGACAGCCGAGAAGAGGGCTTACACTGCGCTCCTAGTTCTGACCTCGCTCCTATGTCAACTGGAAAGTGAGAGCTGCCTTTCCTGACCTTGATGGAGGCCCACGAGGTTTCCCCCATCCTGATGCTGCAGCTCAGACACTTTCCCTAAGCTGGTCCTTCTCTCCAAATCCTGGCTTAGACCCTCACAAGGCAGAGAGCTTCAGCTACTGAGTTCTCTACCAACACAGCCAACCCCTGCACTCTTCCAGTCACATGATCTTACCTTTTAAATAAAAGGCCAAAACAAAGCCAATATCCAACATAGCATTACAACTTTTAAAACCATTCACTTCTCTGTGATTCACAGAGAACAAGAGATTAAAGTGCTGGCTTTTAAAACTCTCATGTTGTATTCAGAGCTATGAAAAGCCCTGGCATGTGTGTATTTTCCCTCATGCTGGTGAGAAGAAGGAAAAATAGGAAAGGGGGGGAAACACTAAAATTTTGCATCAGAAACTGAAAATTATAAAAATCCTGGGATTCTGTGCAAATCAGTCTCTCAAGGTTCTGTGTCCTAAAAAAGGGCAGGGGGACTGGCCAAAAGAATTAGGGAAAGACTCTAGACCTTTGCAAGTAACTTCCCTTAATAAATATTACTTAATGAGTAAGAAAGAGACGCACCTGCGTGGAAACGCAGCGCAACACTGAGAAGGGTCTGCGGTGGGGCCGCCCGGTGCCCCTGTCCCCGAGTCACAGCTCCTAGCGGGACGGGCCCTCTGGCGCTCACCCCTCACCCCAGGTGCAGCAGGCACCCTGCAGGCTTTGGGGATGCTCAGTCCTCTGTCTGACCAGAGTCTGTTCAGGACAGCTGAGCTAGAACAGGGAATGGCTTTACTAAGTTTTCATCTAACTTTAATAAAGGACCAGAAAAGAAAAGGCTAAGTGTGTGGTAGAGGACAAAAAAAAAAGAAAAAAACCTGGGGGTAATATAAATACAATCTGGGGGCAATATTTATTAATTAAAACTATGTCTTATAGTTTACAAAGATGCTAATGAACAACAAAAGTATAATTGACCTTAAAATCCTCAGTGAGCCCGAGGCTCCACATCTTCTTCAGAAATCTGAAGTGTGCTCCAAGCAGCGAGGCAGGGCCTGTGGTGCTCAGGCTCCTGGGGCAGCACCTGCAGACTGCAGGATGTGGAGACCAAGAGGGTCCTCAAAGCAAAAGATTCCTGTCTCCTCTGGAAGTTCCATTCCCCAACCCCCATTGTCCTCGTGTTCCTGACCCCCAAATTCCATCTCCACGCCAAATCCTCGGTTTATCGTCGGGAGAATCTGTTCTTGAAAGCTTTAATCGTCTTGGCCATCATTGGGGCGATTTCTGTGAAATGAGCAAGTTGTTTCAGATCTCTGTGCAGCTCAGACACCCCTGGTGGTTCAGTCAAAGCCAAGCCTGTGCTTGGCTATGTACCACCAGAAAGCAGACACAAGAGGTAACCATCTGCTAAGACTGCAGGAGAAGCAAAAGCTGACCACAAATACTTAGGGGATCTGCCAGATACAAAACACTCACCCTCTAACAACCAGTACCAAAGCTCAGGGAGACTGGTCAATTTGCACACAGCTATACAGTAAGTGGCAGAACTGGAATTCAATCTTTGCCAGACTCTTTTTTTTTTTAGACAGAGCCTCAACCTGTCACCCTGGGTAGAGTGCTATGGTATCACAGCTCACAGCAACCTCCAACTCCTGGGCTCAACCAAGTCTCCTGCCTCCGCCTCCCAAGTAGCTGGGACTACAGGCACCCGCCACAACGCCTGGCCATTTTTTGGTTGCAGCCGACATTGTTGTTTGGCAGGCCTGGGCTGGATTCGAACCCATCAGGTCAGGTGTACATGGCTGGCGCCTTAGCCGCTTGAGCCACAGGTGCTGAGCTATCTTTGCCAGACTCTAAAAGCCATACTCGACCGTTGTTCAATTCTGCCTCACAGATAACCAAACCAGTAAACAGCCTCTCAACCCCCCAATCTGTCTGGTGTAGCAATGGGTCTAAGAGGAGCTGTGCAAATACCACCAAAGGAGAGTTAGCCTGCCTCTTGACTGGTTACCCTAAGGACAGCTAAGCCCACGCCAAGACCCCTAACTTCCCGTGAGCCCCACAATGAATACAGAGTACTAGGACACCCCTTAGGATACTGGGAATAGTCTATGATAATAAAGTTAATAAAATACAAAACGAAGTCAACTAGATAAAAAGAATAAATATTTGAAAGTGAGGGTTGTAAAGTTATAAAACTGCAGTAAGGTAAACTATCGTTTAGCTGTTGATAATAGTAATTATGAAGCCTGTGTCATCATCCAGAGAAAGAAGCTTACCTTTAGGTGAAAGAAGCAGAATGCCAAAATGAATAATCACTATAATCATTATTTAAAGGATACACATCAACCTGGGCAACATAACAAGGCCCCATCATCGCAAAAAAAAAGTTAATTTAAATATTAGCCTGAGCAAGAAGGAGAGACTCTGTCTCCCAAAAAAAAAAAGAAAGAAAAAAGCCAGGCACAATGGCTCAGGCCTGTAATCCTAGCACTCTGGGAGGCTGAGGCGGGTAGATTGCTCAAGCTTAGGAAGGAGTCTGAGACCAGCCTGAGCAAAAGGGAGACCCTATCTGTACCAAAAAACTACCCAGCTGTTGCACAGTGGGTGCTGGTAGCCCCACCTGAGGCAAGAGGGTTGCTCAAGGGTCGGCGCCTGTGGTTCAGCGGGCTGAGGCGTCAGCCACATACACCTGAGCTGGCGGGTTCGAATCCAGCCCGGGCCCACCAAACAACAATGACGGCTGCAACCAAAAAATGGCCAAGTGTTATGGCGGGCGCCTGTAGTCCCAGCTACTTGGGAGGCGGAGGCAGGAGACTCACTTGAGCCCAGGAATTGGAGGTTGATGTGAGCTGTGATGCCACAGCACTCTATCCAGGGTGACAGCTTGAGGCTCTATCTCAAAAAAAAAAAAAAGAAAGAAAAGAAAAGATACACACTCGGGGAAAGGAGGGGTTCACATTTGGACCAGCTACATAGCTGTGTACAGCAGGGCACATACACATGCTACATCCAATGCACAAAATGCAATACAGTGACAATGACATTAAAGGGGTTAAAAACTACATGTGAAATATCTGAGCGTGCACTCTAAGTTACTTACTCTTCACAGTAGGTTTCCTAGGATCATAGGAAACAGTGCTGCTAACCACTGGCGCCAAGTGGGCACCACTGGTGCTTGGGCCGTCATAGGCTGGCTCTTCAGGGCTGGGGTTAAAGCTGTTGCCGCTACCACTGCTAGCTGGAGCATGGCTGCTTCCTGTGGGGTACGGGGCTGGCTTAATCCTGCAACACAGAACACAGCCGGCTAGTCATGAGCACGAGAAATCTGCCTTCAGCTCTAATAGCCCAAAGCTGGCTTATGTGAGGACTCGCTCGGCAGTTTGGACCAGCGGACTCTCTCACACTGCATTCTAGTGGTGGCTCAGAGATGTCTGCCTCAGCCTATACCTTTCAGTATAAATGATCATCTCAGTTAACCTTCCACTGTTTAGATATAAATCTGTATTTTGAAAATGCTAATGTGGCTTACACAAAAATGATTCAGTCAGCACAGAAATATGTTTTTTGTTTAAATGAGGAAATGGAAAACATAAGGGAATATTTCCCATTAGCGAGGCCCAATTCTATGTACTTGGTTTTTAAATTTTATTTATTTACTTAGACACAGAGTCTCACTCTATTGCCCTGGATGAATGCTATGGCATCATAGCTCACAGCAACCTCAAACTCCTGGGCTCAAGCCATCCTTTTGCCTCAGCCTCCTGAGTTGCTGGGACTACATGCACCCAACACAACACCCAGCTAGTTTTTTCTCTCTTTTAAGTAGAGATGGGGTGTCACTCTTGTTCAGGCTGGTCTCAAACTCCTGACCTCAGGCAATCCACCTGCCTTGGCCTCCCAGAGTACTGGGATTACAGGCATGAGCCACTGCGCCCGACCCCTCCGTTTACTCTCGACTAGCCTGAGAAGCAGGAATTATTACCTGCCCCCAACTACAGTCAGGAAACTGTGGCTCAGGGTGGTAACATGCTGAGCTGGCTCTAGAACCCACCCTCCCCAAAATGAGTCCCTTCCTACCCCTATGGCAACCTCTTGGGGTTGATGACAAGCTCTTGGGGCTCTTTCCTGAGCAGGCAAAACCCAGGTAGGAGCAGAAATCTTACTTGACTCTGTCAGGGACAGCAGCTCCTCCTGTTCCAAACTTCTCCTGTCTCCTCCGGACGTCACGAGGTGGCTTGGCCACAGAGTTTACAAAGGCCATCTTTGCTTGTCGGCCTACGGAGAAATAGGGAGATTAATGTCTGCCTCCTCGAGCTTAAGTAACAGATACTAGTGGTAATTAAGTAATCTACAGGATTTTCAAGGGCCCTGAAACCCTAATGTTGGACAGCATGGGCTGTGGCAGAAACCCCCACCTGTCTGCCTACTGCAAATTCAAGTGATTTAGGGGCCAGAGTCCTACATCAGCAGGGCCCACCAAGACCCTGTGCTGAGAGGAGCCCCCACCCTGCCAGTTCTTCCCCAGCAGCCCCCTTTCCTTTACCTTTGGGCTTATTGGCATGTGCAGAGCGGATATTCTTTGTTAGTAATCGCAGCCGCTGCTCTCGGGCATCCTGAAGCCGCAGGTACATCTCCCGCCAGGACTCATACTCTTCTGGTCTTTCTTCCTTAAAGTCTCTGTGACAGTGAATTTTCCATAATTGATCTGTTTCTTCAATTAATACCTGAAATTAGAACCAGGACACCACTTACATACAAGTGCTCTTAATATATCTTTTTTTCCATTCTTTAATCATCTAGGAATAAACAGCTTCCTAATAATTTTTGGTCTTCATTATGGCATTATATCAAAATAGCCTAATTCTACAAAAATAAATCACTATATTTAAAAATGTTAAGTTTGAGATACTATGCTAGTTGCTTTTGGGTGACTGATAGAAGGTAACATAAAAACTAGTTTAAGATCAATCTTCTCCTTTAGAAAATCTGTAAAAAGGATACAGCTGGGATGAAGCTGAATCAGGTATGTCCCAGCACCACACTGAAATATGATGGCAAAGCGGTCACCTGAGAAGGTTGTTGGGTTATAGAGATCTCAAGATTAGAGAGAGCTACTATGATCAAGGAGTAGTATATCCACATCACAAGAAGGATTTTGATAGATCTGGTGTCTCTAAGAGATACAAAGATAACCAGCCAAACTGCGCTACCAGGCACCTGAGTGTCAACCAAAGTGCCATCCCTGCCCAGGATCCCAGGTACTCCGGGCCAGAATTCCCCCTTGACCTTTATGGCTAGGCTCAAGAGAGGTATTAAAAGCACCTCCCTGCCTTTGAATCCCACCCTGATTCTACCCACAAGAGGCCCATTTAAGATGTCAGGAGCAGGTGCTAATAACATGCTTCTTTAAAGGCCCAGAGGCAAACCAAACATGCCCAGAACAAAGTTCTGACCACTGTTCTGCTCTTCAGCCATAGCAGACACAGGGACAAATCTATTTCTGGAGACAGAGCCAGAAAACTGCCCCCTTCCCACCCAAACAGGATACTCACATGATTGTATTCCTCTATGCGATATAGCTGATCAGGTGTACACCTCTCTAAAACAGGTTCAAGAACAGAATATGGGACTCCTCCCACTTCAAAGATTGCTGTGGAGAAATCAAAAGCAAAGGTATTGAACAGCAGCCAAGCCACCCAGTGATAAGGTCTCAGTGCTACAATGTGCTTGAGAGTTAGAGAGAAGCGTGTGACTTACAATCAATGTTGTTTTTAAGTACCCGGATGCACTGCTGGTGCAAGGTCATCATTTTGGGGAGATAGGCACACTTGGAACCAGAATACACCTGCATTTTGGAATTCATTCTGCGTCCAGTGAATCCAGCTTCTTCTTCTTCTTGGGGTGAAGAAAATGCTAGAGGGCAAGAAAAACCCAAAAGGAAATTACAAATGGATCTAAGTGCCATAGTAAAAACTCCTCTTCCACCCCAGTCTACAGCCTCTCACTTATTTCTCTCAAAGGCAACCCATGCTACCAGTTTCTTGTGGATCCCCCAGACACTTTATCCCAAAATAAGCAAACAAATATCTTATTCCTGCTTTAAACAATTGACGTATTACACACAGCACTTTTTAAATTTACATTTTAGTGATCATTTCATGTCCATACATACTTTCCAATTTATACCCCCTAATTCTATTTTCAAAAAAATTTTAAGGGAAAAATTGATTAATTTAGAAAAGAACTTACGCTTTTTTTTGAGACAGAGTTTCACTTTGTCACCCTCAGTAGAGTGCCATGGCGTCACAGCTCACAGAAACCTCAAACTCTTGAGCTCAAGCCATTCTCAGGCCTCAGCCTCCCGAGTAGCTGGGACTACCGGCTGCCACAATGCACAGCTATTTTTAGAGACAAGGTCTTGCTCTAACTCAGTCTGGTCTCTAACCGTGAGCTCAGGCAACCCACCTGCCTCAGTCTCCCAAGTGCTAGGATTATTGGCATTAGCCACCGCACCCAGCCCACATTACACATTTTTAACAGTGGCACAGGATGCCGCTGTTTAGATGAACCATGACTTATCTGTTTCCTTCTGGTGGACACTTAAATGACTTCTAATTATTATGTTATTATATTAAAATTAGAGATTTTTATTTTTTTAATTAGATTTTTTTTTTTTTTTTTTTTGAGACAGAGCCTCAAGCTATCGCCCTGCGTTGAATGCTGTAGCGTCATAGCTCACAGCACCTCCAACTCTTGGGCTTAAGCGATTCTCTTGCCTCAGCCTCCCAAGTAGCTGGGACTACAGGTGCCCTCCACAACACCTGTCTATTTTTTGTTAGTTTGTTTTTGTTTAGTAGGCCCGGGGGCTGGGGCTGGGTCCGAACCCACTAGCCCCACTACATGTGACCAGTGCCCTAACCACTGAACTATGGGCACCGAGCCTACATTATTACTTTTTTTTTTTTTTTGAGACAGAGCCTCAAGCTGTCACCCTGGATAGAGTGCCGTGGCATCACAGCTCACAGCAACCTCCAATTCCTGGGCTCAAGCGAGTCTCCTGCCTCCGCATCCCAAGTAGCTGGGACTACAGACGCCCGCCACAACGCCTGGCCATTTTTTGGTTGCAGTGGTCATTGTTGTTTGGCAGGCCCGGGCTGGATTTGAACCCGCCAGCTCAGGCATACGTGGCTGGCGCCTTAGCCCGTTGAGCCACAGGTGCCAAGCCTACATTATTACTTTTAAATCCACTAAACACAAGAAAGCAGATATCATTATTATTCCCACCTACAGAATATGAAACTGGGGTCCAAAGAAATTAAGATATTATCCAGGGGCATATAACGCATAGAAATCAGACTTGCGATTCAAACCCAAAGCCATCAAACCCCAGGGCCTATGCTCTTAAAAATGCACCAAAGTGCATAATATCATGAATATTATATGATAAATCATGAATGAATTTTTAGATCTTTTTCCCATTTAAAACAAGACAGAGAATTACCTTTTCGCTTTGGCTGGAAGGAGGATATCAACTCAAGGGAAGGCAGCGGGCGGTAATTGGCCTGGATCGTGGGTAGCGGGAGGTCTGGCAACACTGGCAACACATCAGGGACCTGCAGAGGACAGGCTTGTGAATGAGAGCCAGTGGGTAGGAGTAACCTTTCCTCAGAGGGCTGCTGGGCACACTTCTCAGCAGATCCACGCTGGAGGGGGCACAGATGTGTCTGACAGACGGGCCCATCACAATGGAACATTTTTTTCCATTTTCCAAATGTTTCACCTCAGAACATTTTTTTTTTTTCCGGCGACAGGGTCTTGCTCTGTGTCCCAGGCTGGAGTGCAGTGGTGTGATCATAGCTCACTGTAACCCCAAACTCCTGGGCTCACGTGATCCTCCTGCCTCAGACTCCTGAGTAGCTAGGAATCCAGGTGCCCACCATCACCTGACTAGTTTGTTTTTTTGTTTTTGTTTTTTTTTTGTAGAGACAGAGTCTCTTTATCGCCCTCGGTAGAGTGCTGTGGCGCCACAGCTCACAGCAACCTCCAACTCCTGGGCTTAGGCGATTCTCTTGCCTCCCGAGTAGGTGGGACTACAGGCGCCCGCCACAACGCCTGGCTATTTTTTTGTTTTGCAGTTCGGCCGGGGCGGGTTTGAACCTGCCACCCTCAGCATAGGAGGCCAGCGTCCTACTCCCTGAGCCACAGGTGCTGCCAGTTTTTTTTTTTTTTTTTTTTACTTTCTGTAGAGACAGTATCTCACTATGCTGCCCAGGCTGGTCTCAAACTCCCGGCCTTGAGCAATCTTCCCAAATTGGCCTCCAGAAGTGTTGAGAGATTACACATGTGAGCCACCAAATCCAGCCCAGGAAATTCTTACTTGAGGTACCATCTACTGTGACAGCTAGCAAGGCCCAGAGGAAAACACTATAACCTGAAATCCAGCTAGCTACATAAAAGCCAGCCAAGTGGCAGGGAGGCCCTGTCAGCTCCGCAGAGCCAGGTGCTCTGAGTGGGAAGCCACCAGGGGCGGAAAGGGTTACCTTTTTCAGCTTGGCTGAATTGGCTCCAGCTGGCTGCAGCTTCTCTGACTTGTTCTCATTCACCTTAGGTAATTTCTGCACCAAGTCCGAGTTTTTACTAGTGCTTTTGGAATCACTCTTTTTAAGTCCTTTTTCTTTAAGTGCTGTGGTTGAAGTTTTCACGATCTTTTTCTTTTTCTTCCGGGGCTGGTCATAGCTGAGGTAGGATTCAAAAGACATGGTGGGCTGCTCGAACTCATCCTCCACATCTGCGTCCTCACCTTTGGGGAGGGAGCCCAGTGACTTCCTGTCCAAATTCGAAGTCTTGGCTTTCCCTTCTCGAGTCTTTAGGTTGTTAGAAACCTTCTCTTTTACCTTGGGCAACAGTTCTCCCGCCCCTTTCCCTGCGTCGGAGCTGTCCAGACTTTGCTTGTTTTTGTCTGATTTGGTTTTCTCCGTGTCTCTGTGCTTTGGCTTTTTGAGGTGGTTGTCGGAAGCGGTTTCCGAAGGGGGCAAACACTTCTTCTTGAGGCTGCTGCCCTCCCTTTCCTTCTCCCTCTTCACACCACTGGACGGCAGTTTCTCTTTTGTGCTATCTCCTGGGGGCGGCCTTCGGTTTTCCTCTTTGGAGAGGGCCTTGTGGGATTTCTCTCTGCTCAAAGCAGAAGACTTCTCATCACCCTTGGCATCCGTAGGACGTTTTTCCCTGTGGGAAGATTTGTGCTCCTTGTTTGAATGCACAACCCCTTTCCCCTGGGGTTCACCCAAGTGTCGTTCTTGACTGACTCCCAGTCTGTCCTGAAAGGCACTGCTGTGGCCTTTTCCAGGCTTCTGGGGGGAAACGGTGGGCTCACGGTCCTCCTCCAGAGATCTGTAATGGTCCGTGTACATCTGCTGAGGACTGGCACAAGAGGGAGGGGACTGAACATGGCCGTAATCAGAAGATTCGTGGTCTGAAGAGTAAGCTGGTGACACCCTGTGACACCTCTTTCGCTCGTCTCTCCTCTCATGACTGTGAGACACTTTGTGAGGTCTCTCAAGCTCTGTGGCTTTTCTGTGTTTTTTCTGTCTGTGCTCGGAGTTCGGGCTATAGGATTGGCTACTAGAAGCTCTCCAGTTCTCCTGGTAGTCCACCTCCACCGCTTCCTCCTTCTGAAGAACATCCCGAGGGCGCTTTCGGGAATGGTTCTTCTCAAAGTCTTGTTCATCAGGCTCAGTGCTTCTAAAATGGGGGGGGGGGGGAAAGCAGATACAAGTAGATACAAATAAATCAGATAAAGTAGATACAAATCTCAGTGTAATCCTTGTTCAGAGGACAAAGTCACAGAACCTGAATTCATAAGAGAGAGGAAGAAGATGCAGAGTTAGAAACAAGGTCTTAGGGAGAAGGTAACTGGGTCACTTTTTTTTTTTTTTTAAACACACGTGCTGGTGGCGCCTGTAGCTCAAGTAGCTAAGGCGCCAACCACATACACCAGAGCTGGTGGGTTCAAATCTGGCCTAGCCTGCCAAACAATGACAACTACAAACAAAAAACAGCCTGGCATTGTGGCGGGTACCTATAGACCCAGCTACTTGGAAGGCTGAGGCAAGAGAATTGCTTAAGACCAGGAGTTGGAGGTTGCCGTGAGCTGTGACGCCACAGCACTCTACACAGGGCAATAGCTTGAGGCTCTGTCTCAAATAAATAAGTAAACAAACAAACACCTGTGCTGTAAGAGGGGTATGCTTAAAGATACGCAATTTTAATTGATTTATTTTTCAATTTATTTATGTTTTCTTCCTTATCTAGTTGTAAAGGAAGATATTGAAGTTTTAAAACCGGGAAAAGACAAATGGGAAATAAGTTTAACTACAACATACAAAGACCAAATATGTTATTGACATGAAAATTTGAAGATGTTTTAAACATGAGACATGTTTAACTTGTTACATAAAAAAAGAGCTGCCAATTTTTTATCTAAAGCACAACTATATAAAAATACCTCTTAAGGAGAGGTTAGAAAGAAATTTATCAAATTTTTTTTTTCTTAAAGACAGAGTCTTACTTTGTCGCCCTTGGTAGAGTGCCGTGGCATCACAGCTCACAGTGACCTCCAGCTCTTGGGCTTAGGTGATTCTCTTGCCTCAGCCTCCCGAGTAGCTGGGACTACAGGCGCTGGTCACAACACCCAGCTATTTTTCTGTTGTTGCTGCTGCAGTTTGGCAGGCGCCGGGTTCGAACCTGCCACCCTCGGTATATGGAGCTGGCACCCTACTCACTGAGCCACAGGCACTACCCAGAAATAAATCAAATTTTTAGTAATATTTATCTTTGAATGATAGAAAAAAAAAGTTCTTGATTTCTACTTTTTAAAGTTTTCTAATATTCTACAATGATTGTGGGGTTTTTTTTATAATTGAGGCAGGAGAGTTTTAAATAAGAAGGCAAAAAAATAATAAATACTTTTTAATCTATAAACATTCTGAGTACTGGATTTAACCACGAAGTTGAACAAACCTAAAGAAACATGTTCTTACCGTTCCACTGGAACCAGCTTCTTCCACTGAGCCACTAGGTCCCTGGCAAAGTTTCCAACATGTTCGTGTTTTCGCAAGCTATTTACTGTTTTCCCAACCCCTGTCTCCTACAAATTTGACAAAGAAATTGTTAGAGGGTTATGGAACTAGGCTGACATTTTCCTAAAGAAGTAAGGCCTCTTGCTTTGAGAAACTCAACAAGCAATACTTCCTTCCTAAAACATACATTATAAATCTCAATACTAAATTACTGCGGGCCTATGCTAAAAATCTCTAACAACACATATAGCAAAGCAGACCAAATTCAAAATAGGAAAACCACTTCTAGAACAGTTAACAATAATAACAAGAGTGATTATGGCAGACCTTAGGCACTATTAAGATCTTTACCTACAGTATCTGAATCAGTCTTTGTAACAACTCTGTGATGTGATGGGGCAGGAATCAGCCCCATCTTACATAGGAACAGCCTGAAGTCATGGAATCTGGATTTGAATCCAGGACAAGTTGATGCCAAAGTCGATGTTCTTTTAATTCTTTTAAATTTTTTTAAACAAAAGACAATTCACCATTTTAACTAATAATCCAATGGTTTCCAGAGCACTCAAAATATTGTGCAACCATTATCACTGTCTAATTCCAGAAGACTTCCATCACCCTAAAAGGAAATCCTGTTAATCCCAAATCCCCCAGCCCTTAGCAACCACTTATCTATGTTCTGCCTATGGATTTGCCTCTTCTGAACATTTCATATAATGGAATCAGACAATATGTAACCTTTTGTGTCTGGTTTCTTTCACTTCCAAAACCCACACTCTTAACCTTACCTCTACAGTCTGACCAGTGGGAAGGGGATGAGAGATAAAGTTATACAATTCTCACCGCAAGAATGTCTACTGTAATAGGCAAGGTGGAGAGTTTCTTCAAATATTTCAGAAGCTGCAAAAAGAATAAAACAAACATTAATTCCAATAGTCGTAATCATATTCACTGGAACAAATAATACTAACTGACAATTAAGTGGTTACTCAATGCTAAGCATTTTATAGTAATAAGTATTATCACTATTTTACGAGTGTGAAAATAGGCTCAGAGAAGTTATTTTACTTGTCCTAGGATGCACACAGTGCAGGATTCACTCAGGACCATGGCTTTAGATTCCCTATTTTCAAGCACTCGGCCACCCCAAGGGGAAGTAAGATGTAGAGAAGAAGGTCACAATCTACCAACTCTGATAGAAGTCATTGGTAACTGACATTCTGCCCCAAGGTTGACAGAGAATTCATGAGAAGGGTACCAATTTTAGGAAAATTACCCATGGACCCAGCACAGAGGAAAAAGAGAAGAGGCCTTTCCAGGGAAAGAGCACCAGATTTCCAGAAGCCCACAATGTTTATTTATTATTATTTTTTAGTAGAGACAGAGTCTCACTTCATCGCCCTTGGTAGAGTGCCGTCCGTCACACAGCTCACAGCAACCTCCACCTCCTGGGCTTAGGCGATTCCCTTGCCTCAGCCTCCCGAGTAGCTAGACTACAGGCACCTGCCACAACGCCCAGCTACTTCTTTGTTGCAGTTTGGCTGGGGCCAGGTTTGAACCTGCCACCCTCAGTATATGGGGCTGGCGCCCTACCCACTGAGCATAGGCGCCGCTCACCCACAATGTTTAAAAGAATTGGGTTTTGGCTTGGCGCCTGTGGCTCAATGGGCTAAGGCACCAGCCACGTACACCTGAGCTGGCAAGTTCGAATCTAGCCCAGGCCCGCCAAACAACAATGACGACTGCAAGCAAAAAATGGCCGGGCGTTGTGGCAGGTGCCTGTAGTCCCAGCTACTTGGGAGGCAGCGGCAGGAGGCTCGCTTTAGCCCAGGAATTGGAGGTTGCTATGAGCTGTGATGCCACAGCACTCTATCCAGGGTGACAGCTTGAGGCTCTGTCTCAAAAATAAAAAATAAAACAAAATAAAAAAATAAAAAAATAAATAAATAAAAGAATTGGGTTTTTAGGAAATAAAAAAGAATTGGGTTTTTGATATATATGTGGGAAGTGGAGACCAATATTCAAGTTGCCAGAATCAGAGCTTTGCTGTTAATGGTGAACAAAAAAATGCCTGGTTAGGCTCAGCGCCGGTGGCTCAAGCAGCTAAGGTGCCAGCCACATACACCTGAACTGGTGGGTTCAAATCCAGTCCGGGCCTGCCAAAAAACAATGACCGCTGCAACCAAAAAATGACCGGGTGTTGTGGCGGGCGCCTCTAGTCCCAGCTACTTGGGAGGCGGAGGCAGGAGACTCACTTGAGCCCAGGAATTGGAGGTTGCTGTGAGCTGTGATGCCACAGCACCCCATCCAGTGAGACAGCTTGAGACTCTGTCTCAAAAA